>JBAMIG010000016.1:17752117-17769580 GCA_037177335.1 Kiunga ballochi | reverse complement strand
GATATTTTATTGGGAAAGTACCGAAGTTCCGGTACCTACCGAAGCTTTTCGGTGTGGTACCGAGTTTCGGTACCCAGCCCTAGGCACCATCATGTCCAGCGGTGTAATCCGTGTACCGGGAACTAATGACTAAATGTTTCATGTTATTTAAAGATGACAGCTGCAAATAAATGCACAAATTGTTTTCATTTTTCAGTTAAATAGAATTATAATGAAGGCCCACCTTTAATTGTTCAGTGGACAAAATACAACCAGCCAATGATCTTCTCAGAACTGGATGACAAACCATACAATGCTCAGAGAAACTTCAAGAACCAGACTCTCCCAGCCTCAGTTAGCATGGTAAATGTTAAAGTTCAAGACTGAACAGTCCAAAAAGAACAAATTACAGCTTCGTTTTGCCAAAACAAAAAGGACTTCAGGACTGATTGTGTTTGTGACTAAAATGGATCAGAACATAGAAATACCCAAACGTTGCATATCTGCAGAAGCACAAGATGTTATTTAAGCTACAGGAGCTGTGCAGCTTGCAGGTTTAACCATGGCAAAGCATTTTAGAGTCAGATATGAGCAGTAAGTGGAAACTCCCTCATGCAAGAGGACAATTACTCTCATGAGATGTTGTAAATAATATATCAATGAACTGAGGTGACTCTGTAGAGCAGATAGCAACAAAATCCTTTAATTTAAGTTACGGCGGCTTAGAATTGCTACAAGGTAATAAAGTTTTACTATGTCCTGATCAGAGATGTACAATCCACAAGTCCTGCCATGTTTTTGGATCTACCTGTTCATTTAGAGCAAGGGTTTCACTCACAGGCTGGTTTACCTGGCAGAGGAAGTGGGCTCATTAAATTCAGCTGGTTTGGTGACAGATCGGAAAAGCAGCCGGACAGGATTTCTACTTTCTGGATCAGAAAAGTACACCTCTGGTCCTGATACATACAACTTTAGCAATGAAAAAGGGCTTTTCTGCTGAATTTCAAAACATTTCACTTAGAACGCGACTGTCTCCGAACAAAACACGTTCCTGTTGTTTTGCAGACAGACCTCTGGGTCATTTTACAAAACACTAAATCAGAACTGGATTATTGTTAAGCCTCGATGTCAGAATTAGCCAGCCGATCTGTTCATAGAGTCGCAACTTTGTCTTCGTGTTGCGTCTCGTCTTCTGGCTTTCCATCAGTCTGCTGTTTGATTGGTTGTATACTTAATAAAAACTGGAAACCACCGCATGCATTCATATGACATTGTCAGCCTGTGCATCAGATGGTGCTCAATCTCATTTGGCATGATGTGCAGCACCTTAATCTCCTTCTTAACACCCTTGCAGTGTGATGGCAACCCCTCCCGCCTCCGCCGCCGTCACCACTTTAAACCTAGATAAGTGTATCAGTGCTGCCAGGAGGATGAATCCCCAGCCTGCCAAGAACACAAGCTTGCCTTTCTCATCAATCAATTTGACAAGGCCAGCCACAGAGCAAAGCCTCCTGGCAACCTACCCCTCCCTTCACCCTCCACCCAGACATCCCCTCTCCTCGTTGCCCCTTCTCCTCTGTCTGATCTGGTTTTTAATATTCTGCACTGTATTATAGCAGAACAAATGTGCTGAAGGAGAAGAAGAAACATTCAGGTTAAATGGAATATAGACAGTAAAGTTTGTGTGTGAGGGGTCTCCTGTGATGTTTCGGTGTTGGTGACCCCCCTCAGCAATGGACGAGAAAAGAAGGTTAAAGACGGGGCAAACCACGAAAAAGTGCCTGTGAACCCAAAACCCTGCTGAGAGTGCTGCATGCGGGAGACTGATGAGGTGCCGAGCCCGGTACTAAGCTTTGTGATGCATGCTGTTGCAGCAAGGCAGCTTTCCATGTCTGCTGGAACATGTCAGGATGAAAGTGGGGTGTACGTGGTGACAGAGAGGCAGACAACCCAAACAGAGTGATAACAAGACATGATGACGAGAATGGCACACAGGCAGGGAGGCTCTATCTGATCTTGTGCTTCACCCCTTTGTGGAGGAGCGAAGATTTGTTGTGGACGGGTGTTAGTATGCCATCACCAATGCTGTGATATTTTCTCAAGAAGAGACATCACAGATGTGTGCATCTATGGATAGATATGAATCCAGGGTGAAACTGCTATCAGGCTGCATTTGATCTGATGTGTGTATTTTGACAGCAGCAGGAATACAGCCTGTAAAACTAGAGATGCATGAGATGAGAGTGCAATGATCTGTAGAGACTGTACACACAGGTGAGGGATACTGAGCTACACAAAGATGAATGCTGTCTTACAATCATGACTCCTAAATGAGAGATGTGTTTGGGATAGGCATGTTCAGACTAAAGGAATCCCTCTGCCGTATGCCATGTCATCACAATCAAAGAGAATAAGTGTTAGCATTGTGGAACAAAAAAACACTACAAAAAACAAATATGGCATCTACTAAAAGCAAACAAATTCTTCCTGCAGCCTCAGCGTAGATGGATTACATAAGCTGAAACGGTGACAGAAGCCCGAAACAAGCATGAAAAGCCAAACATAAATATAAGATAGCATATTTTCACGTCTGCCAGACAGCTTCCACAGCCAGGCAGCCAAGCTAATATAATAATCCCTACACATTCAAATGGGCACTAACCTGCCAATCACACTTACAACCGGCTGACAGTACAATGCACAGCTAATAATCCTCTGCTAATGTGTTTGTGTATTAATCATTTGCATTCATTCCCAGAGACTGCAAAGCAATCTGTATTGCAGCCACCGTCTTAACCGCAAACATCTCAGATGTGCAGCCGCAGCGCTGGAATAACAAACACAGGGGGATAGGTATGACTGGTGATATACAAATATTGCTTCATGAAGATTAGTGTTTACTTTCATAACATCGATGTCAAAGTTTGCTTTAATTCACAACTATGTGCCAAGAACAAGAATTTTGCTAGGTCAATACAGAAGAGATAAGAACCCCCGTAGTAATATTTGCATTTTCTGGGCAGCTGAAAGCCGGGGAAGGAAAACTCATTTTCACTTGATAGCTCCAGAACAAATGGAGTAAAATATTCATAGCAGGATAGAGAGAGAGAGAAAGATAACTTTGCACATGCATTTAGTAGAGTTCAAACCGGGACACTGCCTCCAGTGAAGTACAGATTGATTTAGAAGTCGGCAGTCTTAAAACTGCAGATGTCTTACTGTGTTTTCAGCTCCCTGGATGGAGGCGTTGTCCACACAATTAATAGCTAATATAACAATCTAAAGCCAATAGAGGATTCATTCAACCAGCCTCCACATTGCAAACACTGTTTCAATCTGCAAAGCCTTATTTTTTTGTTCTCCTGAGTGATCAGTGTGAATGACAGTGAAATCCATTTTAATTGTAAATACTTTTTATTTAACAATATTCTGTTCCGTTCCCCCCCCATAGTACTGATCCATTACACCAATGTTGGGTTAAGCTTCTAAACTAGATTTATACCTGCAACGTTTCTGAGGATGCAGCCATTTTCAAACTATGGCCACCACCTGAGCTGCAGATGTTCCTGACACCAAACACCGTTTTGTTGCATCATCAACTAATTCACATCAAGTATTTCATTCTATCAGAGTTTGGAGTTAAAGTGATGAAAAAAGTCTGCACATCAAGATTATGATTGATTGGACCTTAAAAAAAAGATTGATTGGACTTTTAAATCATCTTTCAGAAGGCACAGGGGCTTCTGTTCTCTGCTGGTAGTGGAATGTATGAGCCCTTCAGTTTAATAACACACCTGTTGAAATATTTCGATCGCTGTGACTTGAAGATACCTCTGACAACTAAAACCCATTAATGTTTTAAAGTTCTTACCAAAGTTGAGCATATTTGCAGGAATGCTGCAATATCATGTTTTTTCAAACCAGGTACAAGTATTTAAAATTGGGTAATTGTAATTTTAAATACTTTAATAGCGCTTTGCTTTACAGATCCTGCTATCCACACATTCACGCACATATTCACACCCAAAGGTGACAAAAATTAGGGCTGCCACAGATATCTGTACATGTAGAATACTAAGTGGAAACAATGACATTTCATAGATTTTACAGTTACATAAAGTGTTTTTATTTTCATGATGCTTTTGTTGGCTACATTAACTCCTATCCTGTAAGGAAAGTGCACGTGGCCTTTTCATTTTCCACTTTCAACAATAAAATTCTGATGGACATGTCTCCTTGTTTACAATATTTTCCTGAATATCTGGCTCTTATGTGCAATTAGTAGGCTCACCAGTAGTAGCCTTTACACTTTACAGCATTGTCAATGATCACAACACCTATTGCAACATGCCATAACTATTTTAACTGCCACAGCGGCTCCACTTGTAGATAGTGAGTACAAATGAAGTGATTTTTCATGTGTTATGTTTGCTGAAGTGGCAAAGCAACATGCCTAACATCAGCTTTCGCTCGCTGAGATGAGGACAAATTCAGATTATAAAAAAGCTCCTTTGCTTCAGGAGGCCGGAAGGGGAAAACTTAGTCTAAGAATTTAAAATATATTTTCCTAAAATGGAGAATAATGTGGATTTTATTTTAATCACTATGACAAAGCACTTTCCATCAATCCATTTTCTGCTGTTTATCTGGGGTCAGGGGCCTCAGCCTAAGCAGGGCAGCCCAGACTTTCCTGTCCTCAGCCACATTATCCAGCTCATCACAGGGGATGCCGATGCATTCCCTGGCTAGTCAAGAGATATAATCCCTCCAGGGTGTCCTGGATCTTCCCTCGGATTTCCTCACCATGAGGCACCCTAACCACAGAACGACTGCCTGAGGAGGAGATGCTTTTCAGCATCTACACTCCTTAAAACTGACTTCGCCCTGGGGAGGACAACCCTGGTCCTAGAGAGCCAGAATCCTGCGGGTTTTCCACCGGATCCAATGGCTTATCAGGATCTGCACAGTGATTCATGTATTTGAATATTGTGGGGTATTGATCTGGTATCTGGTCAGAACTGGGAGACTTTCAGGACCCCCCACATCCCAGCTTTACCTGTTTGGCAATGCGCAGCCATTCCCCCAAAGCAGCTTTTCTTGGAATTTACATCATTAGTTTTGACACGTTTATTAACTTTATTGGGTGTGCCTTACTACATTCAAAGATAAATAAAAGATGATATGAAAAGCCTGTAAATGCCACTGATGAATCTTTTTGCATAACACATTTTTTTGACAGCCTCGTTTTTCCATTTTGCTATTTGGTTCTTTCATATTGAAACACTTTCATGAATATGAAGCAAACATACCCAATACTGGTAACAGTACGCCCCCACATACCTACAAATAAAATAGGAGGTGGCTCGACAACTTGGTAGATCTGTGATGTTGCTCTGAGTACAGTTATTTGAAAGAAGCAAACATGAATCCTCCTTTAATAAGAGAAAATCCATGTAAACTGCAGTCATCCTGATAAGCAGAGACTGCAGAAATCTGTTTACTGATTTTAAAATACACTGCAGTACAAATTATTATGCAAATTGTATCAAAGATTAGACTTTTGTGTTTCAGGTAAACTCCACTCATCAATACGGGAACAAAAACAAGTCTATCAGAAAAATGTGGGAATAACAAATGCCTTGGACATGATATGAAAACCTTACATATCTCACAAAAACATACGTGTATTCATCGTAACATGAATACATTTGTGGCTGATTCAGAGCAACCAGGTTTTTGCAGAAAAAGGAGCAATAATGAGGCTTTCTACCAGACAAACTGGGTAAAGAGGACATCTGCTACAATACTATTATAAAGCAGCAAAGTAGTGTTATATCTGCTGATGCCTTCTGAAATATAATCATTAAATTGTAGGTTTGTAGCGATGCATTAAGCATCTATACAATACTTCCCCCCAAACAATGCTCCCAAGCACAAACAGCTGCAGTGTCTCATCTAACTTTCCTGTTTTCTGATGAGTGCCATGCAACCCTGCATCGTCCAGGTGAATAGCTACATAATGGCCAACGAGGCACATGGATTAAGGGGATGGCAGAGTCATGTTATGCACCTGAATCCTGGGGACAGAGATGTTAGACCCCTTTAGGGTCCCTAATGGTGTGAAAATGCCCTCTGAAAAACATGGTATTTCTGAAAGACCACATTTTCCCATGAAAAATGACCCCACAGCATCTTATGCTGCAAGGAAAACCTCTGCATCACCTGCAGCGGGGCAAAAAAGGAAAGAAACTCATGGTGTGGCCATCGTCCTCATTTGACTTTAACACTATTGAGATCATCCTTAAACATCCTTTAGCTAAATATCTCTGCAGATGGGAGGCAGGTCACATCCAAACAGCAGCTCTGTGAGGCTGTTCTGACATCCAAAAACTTTAACTCTTCAGAAACATGGAGAGAAAAACTCCACACAAAAAAGGTTACGGGTCCGAGCTCAAACCAGCAACCTTTTTGCTGTGAGGCCACATTGCTAACCAACTGTGCCTTCTGATTCAGCATTTTCACTTCCACTTCATACCGCCATTAAAGAGTTCAGAAACGGATGTGCGTTATCATTTGGAACAGTGCATTTCAGGTTTATTCCTGAAAAAGTGACTTTTTTCATTGGAAGATTTCTTCAATCATATCTGATTTACAGTCAATCGGTTGATGAATTGAAAATCAGGCTGGCAGTCATTCGCATCAACTATTAAGGGAAATCCAAGAAAAACTGATTTGCATAATAATTTGGAACATACTTTATGCAATGTAAGATGCTTTGAAGAAAGTGACTGCCACATTCTGGCTCTTTTTCAAACCTACGTATTTCAGATGATGACAAGTCTGACAACAACCCTTTTGCAGACATGTATGCATACGACAACATTTTTTTTTTTTTTTACATTTCCCTTGAGGGCATAATATTTTAGAAAATGCTCCAAGCCAGATATGATACTTTTCCCGAAATGCTAGTAAATGGACTCAGTGGGGAAGTGATTCTCCTGTCATGTCGTCTTTGCATATTCCAGCTCTGAATGAGTTCAGGCTTTAAATAAAACCTCCCCAAACAAAGTTTCAACGCCTTCTTTTCTGCAAGTATAGAGACACCTTCTGAGCCCTGCTCACCTTAATCTTTAAGCACTACGAGTATTAACATAATTACATCGAAAGACACCAGGAAAGATTAAAAAAGGTTATGTGGCCTTTTGACAAAGTGACATTCCTTTTTTTTCCATCAGAGCAAAAATTAAGAGAAACATTGCATCAAAACTAATAACTTACAGTCTTCAAAAGAGTTACCTTATCTTTTTCTTTATGAACTTCTTTAACTATTATAAAAAAAGATTCTGTTTAAGTGTGCACTAGTAAATGTGAGCTATTAGGCAGAGGTGCTAACGAAAGAGCAATATCCTCCCAATGTCAGGAAAGGTTTGTCCAACATCAGAACTGAGAAACAGAAATGATTTCAGTGGATGCTGAGAAAAAGCAATGACCATTCATTCTGTCCAAAGAAAGGAAATAATTACACCGTGTCAACGCATTACAGAAGTGGTGTTTGAGGGGAAAACAGCAGCAAGGAAATATAATGTGTCTGAGAAAGTTGGACAAATAACAGCTGGACAAATAACAGTGCATTGTGTAGAAGCAGTACGTTGGTGGAGCCTGGAGCCCAATCTCGTGGGTTTGTCCACTATTTGCTGTGATGACTTCAGGAACCACCAGCAGCCAAGCTTTTGTGTCTGTTAAATGCTCAAACAGCCACACAACACACTCATTATGATAATTCCCTCTCTGCAGCGTTCCCACGGCAGAGTCCTCATAAGGAGGTGGAAAGAGAGAGTCATGGTGGCTGACCTTCACATGGAAAGCAAACAAAAACAAAATGTTCAAACACTGGTTTGTCTGGACACAATAAGCCGTCTTTGTTGGTTCACTCCTGCTTGAGATTCAGCGTCATTGTTTAAATATGAAAAAATGAATTTAATGTTTAAATGTAAACAGTTGAAATAAAAGATGGATCCCAGTCCATCATATTATCCTACAACTGTTATGTTTTTAAAGTACAGCAGAAAAACTAGGGTTGAACCCCTCTCCCAGTGTCTGATGCAGATGGACCATTCAACAGATGAAGGGCGGCACGGTTGGTTTGAGCACGGATTTACAAAAGATTTCACACTTTTCAGTGGTTTGGTTTGTGCTCGACCTACCGTCACCTCGCCTGCCTGGACAACGTCACAAAAACACTGTTATGCCCGTATAAGTGACATATATCACACTTCTCCTACTTTTCTTTCTCATTTTTGTGGACATGAACCTGTGTTTTTACCAATCAGGGGATGCTTTTATTTTGAAGCCCTGCAGAGGTTTGTCCAAACTTCACACTTATTGCAGGAAAAGCTCTCGCCATCACTGGATCCAGCTCTGCCAGAGAGATGTTCGCTGGTCTTCTGATTCAGGATGGGAGAATGTAGCTGTGTCTGGGATAGAGTGGGATTCCTGGAGCATTCCCCCAATAACAAATAAAGCCTCCATGTAGCAGAATAACAGACTGGGTGGCGGTCTGGTTCAGGATCATATTATGTCAGTTAGCAAAAGCTTAAAGGGGCAACAAGCAGAAATTGAGCTTTTCTTGGTTTAAGTCACTTTTAAAAGATGGAGAAAGAACTTGAGGGGGCATTTCTTCTGTGTTTTGTGTGTTAATCTTTATGTTTATCAGTCAGTCTGTCTGGTTGTTTATATGCGGTTTATGAATCGCTGCATCTTCTCTCCTCTTGTGCCTCCCTCTATAAAAGGCTCCAACAACCAAACAATGGCACTGTGTGTTTTTGATATTAAAAAAGTGAGAACTGAACAAAACGTTCACCTGAAGACAACCAGCATCCGACATTGCCTCTAAAGTTACAGCAGAATTTAAACAGAACCAGATTAGCATTGTGTTACAAACAAAATGTGTTTTTCAAGCACTCCCCTTTTGAAACTAAGGACACACCAAAGTTCCCCACATCTTCTGAGACTTTGAGAGAAGGATGCCAGATCCAGAGAACAAAACCTCTTCTTATCTTATCTTATAAAGTGGAGTCGCTGCCAGAGATAACGTGCTACAGTCATATGGAGCCATATTTGTGTTTTTATTAAATGAATGAAAAAAGTAATCTAAGAGGGAAAAGAATGTTTTCAAAGGAAAAATATAATTTGGATAGTAATTATTTTCACATTGATTGCAAAAAATAATATTTGAGAGGGAAAAAGAGTTTTGAGATAATTATTAATAATTCAAAATTAACAAAAATATATATTCCTTTTAAAAAAGTATTTTAAAAACCTTTTTTACTCTCACATATATATTTTCTTTGCTGTCAGGGTGAAAATTTTACTTAAAATATAAATTACAAACAAATCACAAAGCGATTGCTGGATGCAGAGCATTTAAAGAGGACCAAACAGCAGCGGTGTGAACATGCCCGTCATTTTGATTTTATAATACAAAAATATTTATCCTTCCTAAAAGGTAGATGTTCCCAATTTTTAAAAAAAATATTTGTAATTCTAATTCAGTCATTTTACAAAACATTAATTATCAATAGAGAATACAGAGAGGTGTGAAGCAGAGAGGATGGAGGCAACAAAGTCATGAAACTATGAGTCAAACACAGGAAACGTAGCATTTCTGTGGTGTTGAACATAAACAGGGCTTAATAATGACAACTTATGAAAAGAATTGAGGATCAGACAGAAAGGGGAACATCAGCACAAAAACGGGCAACAAAAGACTGAAAGAGGAATAAAAAGTCTAAAAGACTGCTTTTCCTGTGCTTCCCACATCACCCTCCACTGGAAGAAATGAACCATCATCCCTCATAAAAAGGGTCTGAAAACCTGCAGGATCCTGTTATTGCAACAAAGGAGAAGATGTAATACGAATGAGCAGAGGATAGCTGACAAACAGGAGATAAAGGAAAATCAGCCAAATCAACGGCCACAGGAGATAAACTTAGGTTACACTGAACAGCGGAAACGGTTGATAAAGGAGACAAAAAACTAAAGTATTAATCCTCAACTTGTTTAATCGTTTCATCCCTGAAAACGATGACAAAGTAAAAGTTCATTTACAGCAGAGTGTTTCTGGGCACAGACACACTGAGGGAAATTAATTCCCCGTTAGGGGAACTGCTATCCAGGGAATGCAGAAATGAGAGACTAGCAGAAAAGGAAGCAAATGAAGGACCGTTTTGATTCAGAGGCATATTTTGCTTTGCTCCTATTGGCTCATTATCACCATCAGAAGCAAAAGAAGAAATGACGGGACTGCAACAGTAAAATCAACTATTTCTGTTAATTACATCCAATGTCAGTATGGCTATTGATTTAAGTAGTTTCTGACATTAAGGTTATGGTTTAGGATTAATTGAATAAATGGAGCAAAGAATCAGTTTCTCTTTCATTTTCATCATTTTGGATCTTCAATAAAAGCAACTGGACTTCTTCTGGTTTTTGGTGAAAAACACTGATATATTTTTGGATGAAGGGTTGTTTCACAGAAACAAGAACTTTATGCACATTTTTGATGCTGCGAGGATGAAATAACATCATTTAGTCATCAGACATGTTCACGTGAACATTTTCCAGTCATTCCCTTCGAATCCAATGTGAAAAGCCTCTTCAGAGTTTGCATCCTGATGAGACTTGCTCTTTCACGTGCACTGTGTGATATCGTGTTTTTCAATCTGCACAACAATGGGCCTCACTTGCTATTTTCTATTATTTGGAAAGAAACATGAAAATGTCCTCGCTGTACTCTTTGCATCACATTTAGCCTCCTCTGTGCTCCAGACCCTCATCCTCAGACCCCCCCTCATGTTTCCAGCTGTGAGAGCGCTTCTCCAGAAAACCTCCCGCTGTGACTACAACTACTAAAAAAGACTGGAACAAATCGTCTTCTCACCAAGACTTCTGGTGTTTATGTGTTAAGAAGGGGTTTATGACAGCGGATGGTAGGACATATGGATTCCTATACCATGTGGACGCCAGTAGTTACTATGCTATGTAACCGGTAACCAGTTACCAATCTGTATTTTTTTTAAATAACAGGCATTTTTCAGCTCTATTCTGCACATTGTTCTAATAAAATCCAAACATTTCAAACACTGCGACCCACAGAGAGGTGAAGGGAAGCCTGAAGACCTGCAATCTTCAGCCCTTTCTGAGGTCTCATCGCTTCCACCTTCATTGTTATTTTGCACAGCAGGACTCTTAACACTAAACAGTGATGTACTGGTCAGACTACCGGGAACACTGTTATCTTGAGAAAGAGACCACACACACACACACACACACAGACACACACACAGTTGTTCTGCAAAAGGACTCTTCTTCATATTGTGCATTCTGCAGCCACTCATCCAGCACCAAACTGAATGCTTTACATTCCCAGTCATTTTAAAGGCAAACAAACTTATAACTGCTGGTAACTGCACTGAATTTTAACCTTAAAACTACCACCATGCAGCACATGAGGTAGAAGGAATGGCCTGGCTGTGTGCATTAATGCCACTTGAGCACAAATTTAAATAAAATAAAAACTGCCTCTTAAACCGTTACAGTAATTAATGTGATTTATTAAGTCTCACATCATATAGAGAGCAATATATCTGATCTCCGGTTATATACATGTCAAACTCAAAGAGTTTAGTGTCTTTGATGACTCGGATAAGGTAAAAATGTCCGAATAATCTCATCTGAAACAGGTCAACACATAAAACTATCATTAGGTTTATTAAGAAAATCAGCTGAGTGAGAAAAATGTGAAGAGATAATGAACAGTGCGTCAGCTTGGCTTTAATAAAAGAGAACAGCAATTATGTCTCCAAAGCCTTCCCGTCTTTTAATTCAGACTAATCTAACATTAGGACACTCATGCACTGTTGCCAGACTGGTTAAATGCTGAGCCATGAAGGATTTGATTACAGCGTTAATGAGAGGACGTTTAGATTTCTCTCCTACAGACAAAAAGTAAGTCTGAATGTACAGGTAGCATGAAGACGTCACCTTCCAGCCAAAACAAAGCAAGACCTTTATTATTATAGAGCTGAAAATAGATAAATGACACATTTATGTCTGGTTTCACATCATATCAGCCTCCATCCCCCATCACTCCCCTTTGGGCTTCTTTTTCCTACAACGGATGTCCTCTTCAAGAGCCAAGAGTTCAAGCCGCCTTCATTATACTCATAAAATCCTACAACACTGTTTGATTTGAGGCGGAACATCATCTCCAGGCCTCTCCGGAGGGTCCGGGTCCTGGATAAACACCGGCTGATTATTTGGATAATGAAGAGCTTCGAACATGTCTCAGTGGAAAGTGGATCATTGAAGATGTATTAGAACGAATGGGAATACCTCCGAGAGTCCGAACGATGAACAATGAAAGACGAGGGGCTTGACACGTGACGGCTCCTCAAGGCCCAAAAGAAATGCTTAAAAATGAGTCAAGACAATGGTTTACTTGTTTTTCATTAACGTGTATAAAACCAATCCAATGAGTTCCTGATAGTAATCATTGTGTACAATCTGATGAAATCTGTGTAAGTGTACAAAGGAAAAACAAAACACACACACACACACACACTCTGAGAAGCCACGGGCAGCATTTCCTGTGGTTAAGTTGCTTTAATCTCTTTCATCTTTTATTTATCCTTTCTTACTCTGCCAAAGTCCTGTCATTTCACAGCGAGCGTGTCAGGGTTAGTCCATGAATAAAGAAACTTGGTTCCAAACTGTTTCACATGTACAATTATATGTGAATTATATATATATTAACATATCATATGGTTGCAGTGATTTTTATTTACCCTCTAAATATACTTTAAACTGTACACTTTCTATGGACAAATCTTGCTTTATTTTTGGTTTTAATTAATAATACATGCAAATTAGAACAAGGTGCTACCTAGGTGGGTGCTGGCATAATTCTTACTGGGTGTATAACCTTGGCAGTGTCGGCTATTGGCACACAAACATGACAACTCGTCCTTTCCAAGGTTCCCACAGAAAAATATGTCCACACAGCATTGCTTCCAAAGAAATCTTCCTGTATGGGTAACGTATGCTGCGGGGCCTAAATCAGCCATAAGAGGGTCCAATCTAACCTGCAAGTTAAATGTAGTAAATGTGAAAATGTCAGAAATGACATTAATCAAACATTTGGTTATAATTATTAATTCATCCCTGTGAAGTTTAATGTTTACATATGAAATAGAAGAGTAACTCGTTTCTAGATTTCATACCTTTCTTACTTAATAAAGCTGACTTTATGCTGTAAGGTTGCTAACACCTGGTCCCAACGTGATTTTATAACATTACTTCTGCTTTTGCTGCAGAGCTGATAACCAGCACTGCGGTGGCGTTTAGTGAAAGCGTCACTGTTAGTGAACCTCGGTAAGAGATGCTTTCTCTAATATGTTGAACCTGACTCTTACTATAGGCTCCCTGCTGAGTGAGCGCCCGACACCCTGACCTACAATCTCACTCCTCATTCCTCCCTTTGCCTGTTTCTCTGTCTGATTGATCCGTTGCTCACTTTCCTGCTCCAAACAGCCAGCGGTTGCCTGAACCTGGTAAGGTTGCAGCTAATCTGTGAGTCTGGGTGGCTGTAACATAAGCAGCTCTCCTCAGTACAACTCATAAAAGGTAACCATTGGTTAGTGTAGTGTTTTTATTCTGTATTGTGTAATCACTTCCTCATGTGGTTCCTCTTCCTCAGTAAAAGTCATCTCATGCTCGCCTCTGTCACCCTGCTGGTGCTAACTCATCTTTGTGGGCCTTCCATCCAGTTTTCTTACTGTATTGTAGCTTTGATCTGTTGTTCTGACGCCCTTCCTCTACTGCCAGGAAACTAGACCAGTCCTAATTTTCTCAAACACACTCAGTTATTTTCATCTTCAAAGCACCAGAAGCTGGGGTGGTATTGCTTTAGTATTTTAGGTTGGGTGGGAAGTTAAGCCGTTTTCATATTTCTTTCTTTGACTTGGCAAAACCAACAATCCTATTTTGATTTTTGAAGTTGTGGGTTTTACAGACGTGCCTTTCATCATCTTTAAAATGTACAATGGGTACTGGCCTTCGGATTTAAATCATTATGGTGTGTGTCACAACCTAAATAGGTGTTTGCAACAACAAGAATGAGGGCAGGCAAAAACACAAGGTGAAATTAAATAAATGAATGTTGTTTTAGAGAACATGAAACCCATTCTTTATCATCCAGACTGTATAAGATATGAGAGGACACACTCTTACCGCTGGGCTGTCAACCCTCCCACCATCAGAAAACAGCAACTCTATACCCGAGAAGCAATTTTAAGTTGTCAGACGGTGTGAGTACCAACCACCACAGCAGTAAGAGAGATAAACCTACATCATACAACATCACAGGGGCACAGGACAAGCCAGCAGCCACTATCATCCACCAACCAAATATATCCCAAAACAAACAATCATAACTGTGCATCAGTGCACGAAGCTCCTAGCACAGAGATGAAAAGATGCAACAAAAGTCCATCCATACCAGAGCGCTGCAGAGCTTTTTAGCTGACCAATAAACAACACATCATCAGGTTCTGGCACCACATCATCCTCACTGTCCCAACAAATAGCAAGCGCAGGGGGACAGTGCAGACAAAGGGACCAATATAGTGTCAAACTAAAACTATCTGCCTTTGGGATGTACAAGGACATATCAGCAGAAAATCCAAGGTCCAACAGGCATGTTAAAATCATGCAACCCAAAAAGAAATGTCTCATTAGGTCTTAACTACTGTTCACTCATGCTGTTCTGCAAAGACATTTTATTTTTGATCTTTCAGGGAACAGCTAAACTAAAATTATTGCCAATATGGCTGCCATTTGCTCCAACACAGCAATCAGAGAGCTGTTATCTTTTCAAGCTGCAGACAAGATAATGGGACCGCCAGTGTCTAATGAATCATACCTTACCTCCTGAACTGCCTTGTTCCACATGTTGGAGCCTAATATCACATGTTCTGCACCCTCAGTAATCATTGCATGTCAGAACTGAAATAAGGGGAGCAAAGGTCACCTTTATCCAGATCAAAGTTTATCCTGTCAAGGTCATCAGTGACATATATTCCATGACTGAAAAGGACTTTTAGAAAAACATAAGCCGAGATGTTTGACTGTCTGTGCAAGCATATAACTCCATTAAATCTGCTTATCTTTCTCTGAAAGATTGGCTGAAAGCAAACAGTTTAAATTGTTTTTCTTTGACTGCATTGGAAAACATCACGAGTAGGAAAAGATGGTGAAAACAAAAGGAGGAGGAAACCGTTGTAACACGAATCCAATAAGACTGAACACTAAGCAATCATGAGTTAGACTCTGCAGAACAGAATCCACTGTGCTAAGCACTTATTTCTTTCATCAAATATACTCCATTGTTTCAAATGCTCAAAGTAAATACGAAATGAAGCCTAAACAGTGATTTTCCCAGGCATTGAGATAATTTGAACAGCTCTTATCAAGGTTGCCACATTCAGGAATCTGTGACACAAAAGAAACCCCCTGAAAAGTCTGTTTACGTTCACAGCAGTATGATATGCAGGTAAACGGACAATTTCCCCGTCTCCGTATTATTTGGTTCATTTCAATGGGATCTAGGGATCTCTTTATGCAGAAATTGGAGCAATACTACTTGAAATCAGGGGGGCAGTGTTGTATAGCTTACAAACCAGAGAAGAGGAGGAGGAAGAAAAAACAATTACGTACAGGAATCTTATTTTAACTGGCACCGGAAAAGCTTCCATCCAAACATCTCACAAGAATTCACATTAAATTTTCTTTTTAAACCATTTATTAATTTGTAATAATTACAAATTTGTAATTTGTAATTATTATGTTTTTCTTTTCTTCTTCATGAGTAACAAATATTTTTATAAAATAAAGCCCTTGCAGTTGTTGAAAGGAAATAAAGTAGAGCCTGTAAAGTCAAAACAGGTTGGTATTACATGCAGCATAAGTGGCTGTAGCCAAGTAGAAGTTATGGTGAGACCTCTTTAATAATGTCTGGGAATAACTGGGTTATTAAAGCATATATGGCCAAATATAATTTAAAGAACATTATTTACCTAAATCTGAATGCACTCTTCTCTGAAACTTTGTTTTATATCACTGTAATGATCTTTTCCTAGTAAATGCAACTGAAAAATGGCAGTGGAGGCGCTGCCATGTGTGCTGGCAATGGTGCATATAACACGTCTCATCACTTCCTTCAAATATCTAAAGTACAATGATTGATGTAGGGTACCAGAGCAAAACAGAAAAAGTGCAACATGAGATGGTAAAAGAAACACGTCTAAAATGAAGAAAGCCACCTATTCATTTACCTTATGAGAACAGGGTATGGACACATTGATAGATTGTTCAATCTAAGTAATATACATTGTTAAAGAAGACCGATGGTCTGGGTTTTTCTCCCCTACCTCCTCAGCTCAAATAAATGTTGAAATGCCTGAAGGGTTGTTTTTCATGATGGTACATTAAACGGCCCGGCGTCGCATCCCGTGCGATCAAATGCACCAATGTTTAGGACTAATTATGAGTTTCTCATTTTCTCTCTGGTTTAGTTGTCATGGTGAGGTGTGGCTGAGTAAGACACAGATCACATACCGTGTGTTTGGGACAGTAAATATGTATCTGATGATAACAGCAACAACAGAAATGTTCCTTACCGGGAATGTCAGGGCATACAATGCTTATATTGATTTTTTTACCCTTACAACAGATTGATGTTCTTAGGAAACCAAGGTCATTTTAGACAGAAAGAAATGTCATACTGCTTTTCCAATCAGAGTACTTGGGTGTTCTTTTGAATCACTGCATGGTTCCCCTGTTTTACCTTGAGGTTGTTACATGTAACCTTGCTAAACGCAATGTGATAACTAGATTAGAAGCTAGACTCACGTCGATAAAAGGTGACTCTGAGATGGTTGTAATTTGTAAGGCTGCTTCTGGATCTCATTTCTGATCAAATATAAAAACAAAAGTAAATAGGTTTTACACTGTACATACAAATACTACATTGATTGTTTGTATTTAATAAACATAGAAATGTTTGGTCCTGATCTTCAGCTCTCATTCAAGCGATTAATGGCTCCATCCCCGTGAGATCGACAGGTGAATCCCTGCTGCGTCTGCAGTAATGCTGGTCTGTTGTGGTGTAGAAGGAGCTGAGCCAGATGGTTAAGTTCTCAAAATACTGGTCGCTCTATGTCCCCATCCTCACCTATGAACACGAGCTGTGGGTTGTGACAGAAAGAACAAGATCCCGGGTACAGGTGGCCGAAATAAGTTTCCTCTGCAGGGTGGTCGGCGTCTCCCTTAGAGATAGGGTGAGAAGCTAGGCCATCCGGGAGAGACTCAGAGTAGAGCCGCTGCTCCTCCACATGGAGAGGAGCCAGATGAGGTGGCTCGGGCATC
>JBAMIG010000016.1:17726066-17746791 GCA_037177335.1 Kiunga ballochi | reverse complement strand
GGTCACAGGAAGTTCCGCCATGTTTGTAGCTTGATAGCAGCGATACGCTAATCTCCCGGCAGAGAAACATTTTATTAGTAAGTTTACTATAAATGTCAACGTATCCGATTCACCACATGGATTACCTGGAAGTCCACGACCTTATTTGGCAGCAAATACTGTGATGTAATAGGTAAAAACCGTAATAGAGAAAATTCATACCTGAAAAATATTCTCAGAGTATAAAGATATATGTGGAACATCAGAAGAGAATAAATGCACATTTTTTGCATTCCTAAACACTTTGAAGTGCACAAAAATATGGATTTAAGAGCTAAAACAAAGTGGGTTTTGTATATGTCCCCTTTAAATGCACATTGAGATGTCATTCAGTGATTTTCCTTTATTTTTGCTTACTATAGCATTTAGTTTTAAACTAGCATAAAATAAGCAGCATTTTTTTCATGCCTCGCTCCCCATATGTCTTTTTCCTCCGTCCACCACCTCGACCTCTGTCTGATGGAGCTACCGTTGCACAGTTTGTCCTCATAGCAGGACTTGTCACAGTTGCTTTCCCTCCACCTCTCCTTCTCCTGTCAGCGAGTGAGACACTTCAAAATTGCGTGATTCATGGGCTTTTTATGCTTACACCGCTAAATGCAGCTGAAATGCAACGTGAAAAAATATACAAATCGTGGCAGAAAGAGGGTGAATTAAATAAACAGCTTTAACCTCGTGGAAGGGGAGAAGGCAGTGTGCAGACAGGGGCATCGTATTAAGAGGATGGTACAGGAGCAGATTTCAAACATTTAGGGACTACTTTTTAAATGTTGGAATTATAAATGAAGGGGATCAGTAATTAGAAACAATACTATTATAGTTTGACAGGTTTGACTTTTTTTCTGCCAACATCAATTATTCCATGCATTCTCAAAGCTTTCTGCAGGAATATTATTTGTCACCATTGTTGATCAGCTGATGCCATATCGCTTTGTAAAGTGGTCCCATTTCCTTTGTTGTTTGCTTTGTGTCTGTTTTTATAGCTATGGCAGCTCGTTTGTCCCTGTAAAAGGCTGACCCACCTGTAGGCAATGTCAGGTTTTGAATAAAATATTAACAATGTACATTAATTAAGAGTCTAGACTAATAAAACTAAAATGAATCAGATAAAGATTTCCTTCAGGTTAATGGATCTAAAAAAAATGATGTGATGCACTATAGAAAAGTAAAAGATACTTTGTATACAATGACTTCTGTGCTTTTATTAAAAATGGACAACCTGCAGCCATAAAGGTGGTTGTCAAGCACTGCCTGCTGGTTTGTCCATTTATCTCTTCTACCATTCAGCCTTTTAGCTTTGTTTTATATTCTGTAGACAACACGCTGGGAAATGGGCAGCACCGAGGTGTCTCAGCAATCAGTGATGAACTCTGCTTGAGCATCAAACCTTGAGAATGCCCCCCCGGAGGACAAACATGAGGGGCAGCAGCAGGAATGGATTACTGTCGGCACAAACTTTCACCCAGTCCCGGTTTTGCATTTTTAAAAACAGTGGAGCTGAATGAGAGGAAGAACGCGTGGACTATTTATTGTGTCTTCAGACCAAATACGTGGTGAGGTATTTGATTATTGCTCATCTGACCGAGGTCATTTGTCATCTTTCAAACATCCATTATGATGCAATCAATCTTGTCAGTGATAGGCAGGATATATCTTTCCAGAAAACAGCATGGTGGCATCCCATCCATGCAGACACACACACTCCTGTCAGTCCATATTCAACAATGTGACACTTGAGCCTATCACACTGGTGACAACAGTGATGGATAGGTAGCCTTCTGGCCTTCTGTTTGTTGTGCTGTTGTGTCTGTATTGGCTGCAGATTTTCATCTCGTATTCGCTGCTCTCCCCAGCTCCCCATGCGGTTTTACTTGTATGATGCTAGCTTAGCTTTGGCATGGCAGCCTTTGATAGCACAGTGCTTAGTGATGCCAGGCTAATCGCCAGACTCACTGCCAGTTCTCAACTTATCATTCCTGCTTTTTTTCCCTCACAACAGAAACCAACTGATCCACTCTCTGACTGAAGCAAGAGCAGCCAGGAAGTGGTTCTGTGAAAGAGGTACATCCTATAAATACTAAATAACACATATGGGCTCAAACAGGGGTCGATATTTTATATATTTTATGATGGGTATACAGCAAGAGTGTGCAAAGACAGGGGCACTGTCCTGCTACAGAACACCTGAATCAGATTGATGGCTCAACAT
This sequence comes from Kiunga ballochi, assembly GCA_037177335.1. Taxonomy (NCBI): domain Eukaryota; kingdom Metazoa; phylum Chordata; class Actinopteri; order Atheriniformes; family Pseudomugilidae; genus Kiunga; species Kiunga ballochi. Next base: position 17,744,543 of record JBAMIG010000016.1, on the reverse strand, counting down.
GACTGGACAGAACTTAACAGCTGTTGAGAATCAGGTGTGTTGGATCAGGGAGACAACTAAAACCTGCAGGATTGCAACCTTTCAGGAGACCTCTTGTTTAGACCCTCTTTCAAGTACATCTATATATAAAAGCTTATGTTAAAACTTTCTGACCTATTTACCCAACATGGATGACTTTATGACCACAAGACATGCATGTTAGGTTAATTGCTATGGTTAAAATAACCTCTTTTCATAAAAGCGTCTCCCAAATGACTGTAGAATGACCTAAAAATAAGCATTTTGGGTTTATGATGTGGCAAAAATGGCATTAATTTTGTACATTTCTAAAGCTAATTTGGCAAGTAGTATTCTGAGGTGGTAAAACTCCTTTTGTTCAACGTACCGTCACATAAGGATATCACTGCATTGACTGCTTAGAACGTGCACTGTGGCAAGGAAACAGGAAAGGAAATTATGAGAGGAGAAGTGGAAAGAGTCACATCAGACTGACTGACTCACTTGCTGGAGAGAAGATACAAGATGGATGCCAAATGAGCCATTGTTTGGGATCGCCTCACTAAGAAAATCTGCTTAAGTTCAGGGAAGAGGGGGCAGAGTCACTCAGTCGCCATCAATTTTCTTTGGAACATGAGAGAGGAGGCAAAAATCCACCAAAGCAGCATTCATGCATGTTAAATATCAAACTCTCTCAAAAACATGAGCAGAGAGCTTACAACGTGACACAGGGAAGTTAAAAATGTTTTGACTTTGGTCCCTGTTGCAGAGCACATGGCTGAATGGATTTCCCCTGTCATGTTCATTCGTCACCTCATGTGTCAAGCTCATTAGTTCTATACGAGTTAGAACAATTCTTCAAGTTTATTACAGGTCAGATAGTCCAAAATCAATCCAATACATAACAAGTTGCTGACAGATCTTTATTCTATCCCTCTTGATGCATGGGTCTGGGTTCCTGTGCAATCTCGCGCTGTGTAATACAGTGTAATCTGCAACAAGCCGTGTGTGGTTTGTTTTCATTTCACAGCATTTCAGGGACATCAGAGCACATCCTGCCACAAGGGACCAAAAGAAGGCTGCAACACTGATGTGACTAACCTTCAACAGTAGCTTATGCATCCATTTACCTTGCAAGAAAATCACTTTCCAAATAGTCCAGGGTGTCAACAGCTATCCTTCACACTCAAAAATAAAGGTACCAGTTTGTACTTAAAAGGGTACAATTGCTTGTCGCTGGGGGTGTAACCCTTTTGAGAGACGGTTCTGTACCCTTTCGAACCTTTTCATTGTCTGAAGGCCAATGTCTTTTAAAGACCAATTTTGTTCTTTTGAGAGAACCTTCTTAAAAAATGTACCTATAAGTACAGAAATGCCCCTATCTTGTACCTCTATTTTTGTGTGTGTTACTACATAGAATGACCGGCATCTGCATACGTCTTTGTTCCCTCACATTTAACAAACACCTACATTACCTGAGAATTCAAAACGCAGACAAAGAAAGTGTCTGAATAAGTGACTGCAAATCTGTTGCATGAAACAATGCTTTACATAGAAGTTTCAGCCTCCTTAGGGTAGTTTAAGGTTAACTAATAAAGAAAAAAAGTATGTGGCATTTTGAAGGATAACTCAGGATAATTGCACTGCTAAAGATGCATATTATATATATTTTATATTGTATAAAACATTGTGTGCAAGAACTTTCCAGGAAGGTTGACCATGAATGATTTGCCTGCAGGGTCTATCAAGTAGTGGCAGCTTGTAGTTATGAAGTAGCCACATGTTTTTCTTTTAGGAGGAAAGAAGAATTACTTGGTTTCAGAGATACTTGTAAATAATCTTAACGGACACCTCAATAAACATCCATTATGAAACCTGCCAGTCTGTAAATCCAAAGGAGCCACAGCATTTATTCCCCACATCATCACAGTACTGTCCAAACATCTCTACATGGCTTCTGAATCTATCAATTACTGCTGCTGTATCCAAACTAATCTGTTATATTTAAAACCTAAAACGGGGAGTGAGCTTTTTTTTTTCTTATCATTTACATGGGGGTAAAAATTGCACCCCATGGTTAAAGTTATGACACAAACATGCCAGCCTGAGCCTTCCTTCTAACTAAAGAAAACTTTGTTGTGAAAGGAAACCATGTGTGTACCGACGTCTCTTTCAAAGTGGAAACACCCATATTCCCCCCGGCCTCCCGTAGGTGGCAGTACTTTACAGAATGACGGGTATGAGCAAAGAGTTGTCAATACAAAGATCAGCTTCCAGAGACAGCCGTTAGTTTGCGTTGTGAAACACACTGCACGTCATTATGTCTTACAATAAACGTCTCTTCTATCCCCAAATTCCTGACAGCTGAATGAGAGTGATGTAAAATTAAGTGAAAGAGCCATTTGTGTGAAATGCAGCTGGGATGTTCACAGTTAAACCTTGGAAACCCCACTGGACTAAAACCAACAGTTTATCAGGTATTCAGACCACTTTATTTATACAGCCGTGGTCACACTAATTGGCAACCCTGGACTTAAAGACCACTTTTGTAAAACATCTTTAGAAATAAATGAATAACCATGAAAGAAAAATATTTTTCTTGATTGTCCGTCTTTATCTTAATTAAATGGCCAAGATTCATGGTTGTGGTCGTGCAATAGCTCACGTCACCATTCCCACCACAGGGCTGGGAAATAAACAGCTCACTAATAGAACTTTGTGCACTATATTTAAGAGCGTTTTACATTATAGCTAACAAGTCAGTGCACTGAAAGCACCCGGATGATGCTCTAAAATTTCCAATAGTCTGGTGTGAAACAATGGACCCTTCACACACTAAACCGACGCCATCTTGCTGACGGAGCAGAAAAGAAAATTTCATAATGTTGATTGTGGTTCAAACATTGAAGGTGACGTCACACTTTTGAAAAACGGCTCCTCTACAACAAGCCTCCAGAACTCCAGCTGATCTGGGGACGCTTTCCTGCAGTTCCTCACATGTTTCAGTCAGAAACAAATCTTCCACATAATGAAATTATTACAACCCGTTTCAGGTCTGACTTGTCCAAAGCTAATCTACAGATAAATGAACTAACTGGAAATAATCAAGCAATTCCCACCTTTAAAGATAGCTGTCAAGCTGCCATTAATCTTTTTTATGATAATATTTCTGATGAACTCAGAGGTTTAATGTAGGAAGGTACAGCTCCTACACTTTCCATTTCCTTCCTTTGGTTTAAAATGTGTCTTCAGATATTTTTATGGTAATAATCCCATTATAAGAAGGTGAGAACTTAATTACTGCATATTTTTAGAGGGTCTCCTGGGAAACCCCACTATGGTGGCATGGCTATTTGAGACAGTTCAGTTCTCTTGCTGATAATTGTGTTGATACACTGCTCAGTTTATAATCCCCTCATTTAAACACCAACAGGGCCTGCAGTATTAAACACAGAATCAGGTTTTCACAGCTGGAGCTGAGCTTCTTTTTCATTTGGAGTTATCGGATTAACTATTTAATTCTTATTTTGACAAATTTTTGTTGTGAAACATTGGTGGGAGAACTGAATGTTGATGCATTTGACGTCGAGACGCCAACTTGATTTCATTCACGTTTTTTTCCCCAGATTTTTTCTCTTTTTGGCTCAGAGTAGGCTGTAAAGGAACAGAGGAAGCACAGAGCAAACAAGAAAATCACCAGGGTTATATTCTGGGGGGAAAAAAAAGCACACAGCAAACAAAAATATTGATAGCCTCCAACAAGATTAAGCACACTCATCACCATGATGTCTGCAAGCACCGAGTCATAACAGCATGTGAAGGCGGTTGTGGGTTTGGATGGTGGGTGGAGAGGGGTTGGGGTAAAGCACAGCACGGAGGTTTTTCCGCTGGAGGTCAATTAGGTATGCTAAACAGTCTGGGCATCAGCTCTCCCGCCTGCTGATCTGTATTCTGAGCCTTACCCTACCCCTGATCTCGAAGTCTCCCTGCATGCCCGAGTCCGACGATAACACAGAATGGGAGGGAGAGCTGGGGGCATTGGAGGGGTGGGGTGCCAAAAGAGGAGAGTGTTCTTTTATCCTCTGTGGTTTAATGGGGGAAGAGAGACGCATGTTCTCCTCCCATGGTAGCTCCCCTCAATGAAGCGCACATTTAGTCTGTTTTGGAGATGTGCAAGAAATAAATCACTGGCAGCACGAATGGGATGAAGAAAGGTCAACACAGTGTCACGCAGTCAATCTGTCAGGTAAAACCAAAGCTGCTTGTTCAATCCCACATTGGCACAACCTCTGAATTTGTACAGACAGAGGAGATGTGGCTTCAAACACTGCCCATGATTGTCCATTAATCAGCTGTGACACTTAAATACTTTCCCTTCTTTCTGCAAGAGAGACAAAACCTTTTAATTGAGCGCTGGTCAAAAGTGGGCAAGGCGCCTCATGTCACAAAACAGCAACTATTCAAATGTATACATGTGAACTGTGATCAGGCATCCAAAAATCAGTACTTTCAATCCATTTCCCCAAGCTTAGGCAAGTAGGCGAGGTGAAAATGAGCCATTACCGAGCTTTCCATATTCTATTTCTTCATATACCACTGGTGCAATATGTTCATGTTTGGGGACTCGTCTTCAATTTGGAGCAATTTAGCCAAGTGATGGGTGCAATTTGTTTCCCCCGTCAAGATGCCATTTGCATTTAAATTCATCATTACCAAACATGCTTGCAGAGATTTCCCCAGATCGTGGATGTCAGGACACTACGGAGGCTCCACAGACAACCTGCACCAAGAGTGTTGCAGCGGAAGGATGGGAAGGTAACAGAAAGTAGTGGAAAATGAGGGTAAAAGGAAGGAGAATTAAAGGGGGTGTTACAGACTTTAGCCATCCCTGAATGGAGTCTGGGTCCTGGATTTTGGTCAGAACAACGAAACACATTTCTGAAAATCATACAGTTTAGTGAATCACCAAGAGATTTTCCCTGCGACATTTTAACACTTGCAGTACTACTTTATATTGAGTGTGCTTCTCTCAAGTGTGAAATTATCTTTCTGTGATGTGAGCACCAAAATGAGAGATGTAGTATAGAATAGTACATGGTAGTGCAACCAAAACTCCAGGAGAACAAGTGTTTTAAGAGCACACATTTCTCATGGATCATGTGAATAAAGAGAAAAAACTGTGAGCAGATCACAGCAAAAAGGTCTAGACATTCAGATTTATTACCATGTCTTTTGTATGAAAGCGGTAAGGCTTCACAGAATAACAGCTTCCAGAGAGAGCATGGTTTTGAACACTGAACATTAATGTTGTCCTGGATATTGAATTAGGACCACGTGCAGCACAGTGGAGCAGAGGTGCATGCTGGTTCCATAAGCCTTGATTCGATGGATCAAAACATCCTCTGAAATGCTTTGCCAAGTGCCCCATGTGATCATTAATATTTCATGCAATCTTGCTCATTTTTTTCCTCCCTGCAATCAGAAATATGGAACAACAAAGAAAGTTGCAAAATGCATTTAGCAGCTTCCCTCTTTTTTTTTTTCTTATTTTTACATGGAACAGTTAGAAAACTAATTAGGTGAAGGGGTACCAAAAGAAACAGCGGTTTTTCTGCAGACGTGTTCCTGCCTCGTGTCTTATTGGTCCTATGCTTACATTTGCTGACATTATAACAATAATGATAAACAGCACTGGGACTGCTCCAGCTAAGGCCATAAATGCTTAAGCACAGTTAACGGTCCTGGTACAACTGGATCTCTGGAAATGGTCAACCGTGACATTTTGTGGGCCATACTGGCTAAAAACTGGTTAAGACTTTCTGACACTGCATTTCATTGGTTTCACTCCCATTTAAAAGAAAGGGACTACTTTGTGTCCACAGAACTATGATTCTGAGTGAACTAAACCTGTGGAGTTCCCCAAGGCTCCATTTTGGGGCCACTGCTGTTCAAAGTCCCTTAAATGATTGAAAAGAAAAGATAGAATATCCTGCCTTAAGTAGGTTGGTAATGGAAAAATTTACACAATCATGTTGTCAGGAGAGTATAGTGCAATCCAAACTTTGCTGATGATTGCGCACTGGATGTACCAAAAATAGTTCAGTTAAATGAAGATTAAACTGAAATGGTAGGGCTTGTAGTCACTGAGGAAACTTTGAATACTAACTTAAAACCAAAAACCAGCAACAAAGCCAGATTTATAAAGTTGCATCCAGGACCTGAACCTGCATTTCAGCATTGCAAGGATTAAATGAATGTATTAGATAATTTCTTTGTTTTTGTTCCATCTTGTCTGATATGGGTAAAACATACCATTTGCACTGGTATTTATTGTGAGTTGTGTTATGTAAGGTGTCTAAGCAGTATATTCAGAAAATGTGTGTTTTAAAATAATTAATTTGATGTATTTTGTGGGACATGAGTTCAGAAATCTGGCAGAAAAGCAGACATTACCTGTTTTGCCTCCTCAGCTCTTTTCTAACCCTGTCTGCAGTAATGATGACATTGAAGCTTTTGTACTTCTGATAGGGTTTTTGTTGTTTTTCTTTGGAAGTGTGGTTGGGGAGAGGGAGAGTATAGGCAGGTCATCATTTGTTATTTCATGTTGTAAAAAAAAAAAAAAAACCTCCATCCTTTCAGGACAAGGACATCAGAGCTGCCTGAATGAGCTTTCCTGCCTCTGCAGCCGTATAGACCAGACCTCACTGGAGCAAACAACAAATACAACAGTGTGTACTGCTTATTTTAGATGACAACATTGTGTTTTGAGATGCTTTATTGAGTTCCAAATTGGATTCAGAAGCTTGCAGAATCAGGCAGGGCTGTCGGCAGATTGTACTTTCATCCATACAGCCTCTTCTGGAGCATGTCTCAGCTGACAGGCCAACCTAAGACCCAACGCTGAAAAGCACCAAGACATAGTTCAACTATGTAAACACTGTATTGTAAAGTATGTTTTCTGATTTAATGGTCATAATTTCTTAATGCAACAATGGAAAAATGTAGCTTTCGCTAATAACCCAACTAAACCAGCCATTCATGTTTTGTGTCTTGCTAAAATATACAAAGAACTGGGACATTTTTTCTTTTTTCCTGAAACATAATGGTAAAACTCACAGAAATACAAAAACAAGCTAGCAACCTTTAGCTTATCTTGCTAGCTAAATTCTCCACTGGCTCTCCTGATCCTCACCTGTCAGGTAATGGCAACAAGACTGTGCTCTTCAGTGTGATTTTACATTATTGTATAAATCTGGTTAAGATTGTGGATTGGATTTTCCCCCTTGTGCCACATCAGTGTAAGTGTTTGTTTTAAGTGTACCAAACTGACTAAAAAAAATCTTTTTTATTATATACAACCATATGTACAAAATGGAAAGCTCTCCGCATACCAACAGCATCTTTTAAAAGTAAACAATAGGATGCATTTGCATGTGTACCTCTGCTGTTGCCTTATAAACTAGCCCAGTCCCTTCAGTGGGCTCTGAGAGCATTATTAATGCATCTTGAGCAGACATAGACCTCTCATTAGAGCTGTCAACTTGTTATTGGATCACCCAAGATGCATGCTAATGTGTGAACATAGCAGAGTACATCAGGTTTCTGATTGTGTGTCTTTTCAGTGTAGGTTTCTCTGACTCATTCTTCTTGCATCCTCCTTAACTCCCTTGACATGTCAGTGGAAACTCATCAAAACTCTTAATCCTGTCAGGCCACATCCATCATAGATCCCTGCTGGTTTTACTCGGGTATGAATGTGGGGGTGGTGAGGCAGTAGGTCAAGGTGTCTTCTCTTTACCAATTTGTTCAGGTCTTTCTCATTTTGTCCATTTTATGCTCCCAACAAGCTGAAGCTGATCCTTCCTGAATGTGCTTGAGTGTAGATAATTATCGAGTTCGTGTGCACTCTGATGACTTCTGTTGCGTGCCATAAAAATCAAAATCAAATTTAATCAAATTCCAGTGCATTCATTAAGATGCTGAAAAACAAAACAGATGCAGAAAACAAACAAGGTTTTGTGTTTTTTCTTCTTTGTTTTAGGGTCGTTTTAAAGCTGATCTGTCAGAGCCTGCTGGCATTTTGTAGCTACGCAGATGGTGGCCTTTGGCATCAGATTTCTGGGCAGCTGATAATTAAACTGGGCATTATATTTTGAGCATGGATCAATGTTTATCAAGCAACATATTAAAATAAATGGGGAAAACAGCTGAAAAAATCTGTCTATAAAAGAATTTAATATAAAAACAGGTGTGGCCTATTTGGAAGAACATTTTTAAGTATGAGCTGAATAAGATCAATGATTTTGCATGAATCGGTCATACACTGGTCATACTTGGTGTTAGCATGCACCATAAGTGATCCATCACAAGTGGATGAGATTAAATACATGTCCTGGACAAACTCTGGGAGCACCAACTGATGTCCACTTCACATGTTTACACAGTTATCATAGAGCGGATGTGTCATGAAGCCTCCAGCCAATGTAAAAGGATGCAGAAACAAATCTGTGATTTACACTGAAGAAACTTTTTAGGTTTTTCTCAGATTTTTGATAATTCTTTACAATAAGAAAAAGCAGTTTGGGGGGAAAATAAAAACATCTATTAGTACAGTGATCCCCAACCACCAGGCCATGGACCATGACCGGTCCGTACGCCACTTGGTACCGGGCCGCACAGAAGGAATAAATAACTTGCATTACTTTTGTTTTATTTATTTCGGAGTCTAAAGAATGTTTTATTTTGAAAAATGACCTGATTGTCTGTTACATTAGTCTATGTCACGCTTGACGCAGGTCAGGGCGCTGTTCTCGGTCACGTGATAGCTTACCGCTAAAACCAGGGAGCTTGCAAAATGAGTAAAAAACAAACGTCTTTAAAAAGTTTCACCGTTAAAAGTATATTCCAGACAATAACTCTGTCAGTGTTCTTGGTTAAAATCATGGCTGAATACTCTGAGAGCACTAAAAAGTTTCCATTTCCGACATCCTTCCTGTGTGAAGCGGGTGTTTCTGCAGTGACGGCGACCAAAACAAAATTTACACGTTACCATAGCGACCAGAGAGAGTTGCGAGCATATAGGTTACATTACGCTTGTCATGATTTGTGTTTAAAATTATTTTTAGAAAATACCACAGTTTTTAATGCAGGTCAAATCATATTATTTAGTTGTATTTATCTGCCACACCTTAAAGGCCGGTCCCTGAAAGAATGATCTGACATTAAACCGGTCTGTGGGACAAAAAAGGTTGGGGGCCTCTGTATTAGTAGACCACTCGTAGGCATTTTTGTTCACCTTGATCTTAAAAACCAACTGGGGTGATCCCATCTTTAAATCCTCAGCATCTCAGGCCACCAGCAGCATTCAGAAAAGCCCTATTTAAGCTCCATAACCTACATAGATGCATTTTAAACGTTGCGACACCACCGTCATATTTCTATGCATCTTTTACATTGCCATGGTTGTTGAGCGAGTTTCTCCACTGGTGGGATGTTCAGTTCTGTGTTTTACACAGGCTGGATTGAAGTACCGCACTGCTAAGAAGTGGTTTGCAAGCATCTAAAAACACCTCACACAGTACAAGAGACCTGAACGCTGTTCTGAACTCCTGCATCTTCAGCTGGTCTTTATTTGTGGGGTTTCAGTTTCATCCTCTTTCTCTCTTCTTCTTTGTCGGTTTACTCATTTTGTTGGTTACGCGTCAGCCAGAGACATTTAATCAGAGTTACGAAACTCCCTGATCTTGCCGACATGCCGTCACGTGATTCATGTAGCCAGAAGCTCCAAAAAGCTCAGAGCTGTCCGTCTATTAAATGGATTCTGGTGGAAGCAACACAAATACATTAGTTTTCTTTTTAGTTTGCCTCCAGTAAAGCCCAGTAATGTGCACCGATTACGGTACTTTCTGAGGGATTTATCAAAGCTTTATATTTTAAGCAACTGAGACATTTATCAGTTCTATATTTTTTATCCAAAGACGACTATAAACCCCAAAAATACATTTACAGATAAAATGAAGTTATCAAAAATCAATAGTTTAATTTGACAGAGTAAAAAATGGAGGCCATTTTCTTCTGCATGGCTCCTCCAGTGTGCCAGAGGTTAGCGTCCTATTTGAGCTTACCTTCACATCTACAGTCTACAAGAAAGCCGTTAGATTATTGTTCCTGGGATTTCATCTCTCCCAAACACTCCAGCTTTGACAGATTTCATCCAGTCGGTCTGTTCTCTCTATCTGGTATCAGATATAAAATGAGCTGAATGGCAGAACTTGTATAAAAGATTTTAAAGAAAGTTTTAAACAACTTGAAGGACAAAATTTCATGAATGCTTTAACTAGGACTCTAGATTCATTCTTCTAATACATAGAAGATATGACTTTTATTCACAAAATGTATTTCACTTTGTGTTATGTTAACTTATTAAATCAGAAACCCTGTTTAACATTGTTCCAATTAGAAACTTGCTAAAATATTCAACAGAAAAAAATATATAAATATTATCTGGTTTTTAAATTGAAGTGGAAAGAATATCTGAATAACCAAATGAATCTCATCAGCCTCACAGAAGAAAAACTAGTTAACCAGTTTAAATTACCACTGACTAGCTTGATAAAATTACAACAAAATAACTAAAACAAACCAAAAAAATTACTACAGTTGACTGTATTTCTTGCAGAATATTGTGCCTCACAATGCCAAGGAATGTTTAATTTACCAGATAAATTCTTTCAAAACAGCGAGAATAGAAGCTCCATGAACCATGTGACTTTAAGATTCAACTCGTTCTATCCAAATCCATAAGTGTGTTGTAACTCTTATTAAATGGCACTGGTGTCTTAATGAACTCAACACTACCCCCATGAATTCTGGTGGTATTGCTTTGTTGTGTGCATTGAGTGATGGATTATTTAAAATAAAAAATGAATAAAAAAACAGACCAGCCAGTGTTTGAACTACTTTAAACAGAATCCTCCTAAAAACAGAGGAAAGTGGTTTATAGACAGCTTTCTAAGCAACACAACTGTCCATTCATCTGTGGACCCGTCTAAACTGACCTTTGGGACACAAATGTCACTGCTGGTGATTATTCTCAACCAACCCGGATTTGCTTTTACAGATCGCGGTGTTTATTTCACGCTGTACAAATAATGCTCATTCGCATTTATAGTACAATAATAATAATAATGTGATGTGATGGATCGATTGATTCTCATCACAGATGTGGAGAAATGGGGAGAATGTGCATTGTACATTAATATAGAGCATCTGTGTGGTACTTTGTGTCAATATGAAGCTAATTCTGAGGGATTTTTTTAAACACTAGATAAATCTATGCCACCAACAATGAAGACCCTTCTGATCCAGCAGTCCCAGTGAGGTGTGCCTAAGGAAGTAAAGATGCCATGGAATCATTTGGCTTAATAATAAGAGCATGTGCTGACACTAAGCTCTGCAACATCACAGATTATCTGTTCTTTCTTCCACTACTTTTCTCCTGTTGAATATTTTCAATATAACGGCGCTTAGTGAGATGTCTGTAAATAATGATTTGGTGTCTGAATAATGACAGTTCAATTACAGAGTGTACTCATGCAGAAACGCCAATAGATGATCTGATCAGCCGTTACTTACAGAAGAAAGCAGACTGTGTAGTGTAGGTTGTGTGTCTCTGTGCATTCAGAGATTCCACCATGCTTTCGCTTGTGGTCTGTCGATTTGTAATGACAGGGCAAACAGAGTGTTTCTTCTGACTTCAAAAAGGCCAGTAAAGGCTGTGCTTGTTTCTCAGTTATGAGATGAAAAGACCAACCAAAGCCTCCCATGCTTTTCAGATTCTCATTAAATCCAAATGGCTTTTTGATTTGTGAAGTTTAGAAACAGAGGTTTGATTTTTAAAGCAGAAAAGTCTCAGTTGTCTCAGGTCTGTATGAAACCTCACAATTACCTCTGAGCAACCACTTTAAACGTTTAACCCTTAAAACTCTGACGTCAGCTCAGCTGTTACTCATGAACAGTGATGTGTGTAACTGTGGGGTATATTGTGATGAATAGCGTGTCCTTTCAGTCAGCGGTTTGTAAACATTTTAGAAACAACACCCAACATAAACACTGATGTTTGTGACCACAGTGATTAATTATGTGATGTATCGGATAAATCATCCTGCAGACATCCTCTAAATGTTAAGCTGGTAAACTGTCAGAATCCTCATAAATAATAAGTACAAAGTGTTTCCTGGTGACTTCAGCTTACCGCTTTGTGCCATGCATCTATGTGCCATGAATCTGCTTCTCTTGTGCACATAATGACACATTTAGATTATTAACCCATAAGAACCCAGCATGACATTTATTTTCTACGACATTTTTTATAACTTTATGGTAAAAATCTGGCTCAAAATTCATTGTAACAATCACATTTTTGTCTTCTCCTATCTTTTAGATTAGGCAAGGCAAGTTAATTTGTATAGCACCTTTCATGTACAGGACAATTCAAAGTGCTTTACATTAGATAGATTACACAATCAGAATTTGGAAATGTCACGTAGTGATAAAGACTAAATATATAATAATTTTCTTAATATGTTTTGTTAAAGTGCAAATAAACATCTCATATTGAAACATGGGACTTTTCTGCTCAATCATACGTTGGGTCTTGAAGGGTTAAAAAGACATGTACTAACTCATTAAAATTAGGTGCCGATTTCATAGATTTATTTTTTGGCACTAATGATTTAACTTTAACAATAAATCCTTAATTTATTGGAAACATTTAAGCTGTTTTTTTTTTAATTTACCAGACACCCCTCTGAGTTAATCTGGCGACCACCATTTCAAGGCATTTATATCCCATAAAGAATCTGTTCTTTTTTTTCCCCAAGATATGGTTAATGTCAGTCCATGATAACTTTATCACAGTTTCATAGTAAATGCACTGAAAATGTGTTAACATGTTTATTTAGTCTTCCATAAATGTTTTTTTACTCATTAAAGACGAAAAAATAAACAGCCATCACAAAAATAAGTTGAAATTTAAAAAATAAAAATATAGTAAAAGTCATGACTATGTTTCCCAATTCTGATTCAATAGAATTCGTTTTAAACAAGCAAACAAATATGTTCAAATATACGTGACAGGACTGCAACTTCCTCACTGCTCATCAGCAAACTGCTTTCCTTTGTTTGTATTTTTAATTTAAATAAAACAACTTGTTATAGCACTAAATTATAATTTAGCTCATTTATTTGTACTTTTTTCTGTCTCCTCTTATTGACTGATTATTGTAAATTTGACGTTTTCTTTAATAAAAGGGTATGGATACATTTGACTTATCCTAATTCTCAATATAAAAAAATAGGGGCAACAAAAACAGTAACATGTGGTCATTTTAACTCTAAAATGCACCTCAGCATATTAATCCTTCTTGATAAATCATTTTTAAAATGCAGCTTAATGAAGCGTGAGCAGCAGAAAAATAACAGCGAGCGATGAATGATCCAAACTTCCCAAACTCCTCTCATGCAGGTCAAAGCATCACATCACTCGCTCACAAAATAAACAAGAAAAAACATATTTAGCATTGATCCACTCTTTGGCCTGAGCTAATCCGTTTTGCTACACTTTTAAAGTAAGTTTTTGAAAGTATTTTATGTCTCTGCTACAAAACGTTTATCCAAACATCTGATTTTAAAGTGCAGCAGCGATCTTTTCACACCTTTGACTCTGAGCTCCTGTGGTAGGATCCTCAGCAAAATATTTGTCTGGATTTTCCTCTAATCACTGGTTTTAGGAACAAAGTCACAGATCTGCCACCCATGTCGCCACCCCCCCTCCTAAGAGCCTGTTCTGTTCTCATGAGGCCTGGCAATCTGCTGAAAGATCCCCTGGGTGCTGCAAATGAACATGGCTGCTACCCCGAATGCAAAAGAGCAGAAAAGGAATAGAAAAAAGGGAAGAAAGCCTTGGGCCAAAGAAGTGAATCACTCTTTGAATTCAGCATCTCTGACTCTTTGTGCCGTTTTACTTTGCTCTATTTTTGGATCCTAATTAGACTCAAGAGGTACAAAGAGGTACAGCAGTTCTGCAACACAGGAAGTGATTCTTCCACTTTGCACTTTTCCTAAACAAGCCTGGAAAAATAATCCATATAAATATTCTATTTAAAAATAACTTGATGTTTTCTGAATTCCCCAAAAATCAACACCCCTCTTTGTTCTTTCATGTTACTTTGGTGAGAAGTTAAAAAGGAAAGACTACTAGTACGTTTTAACTTAAATGAAATGTACAACTTTAAAGTCGTCTGTCACAAACTTTGCTTCAAAACTTCAACAACAAATCTAAGAAAGTGAATCTGACAGATGAAAACGCACATCAAGACGAGTCAGACGTCACCAGCGTTGAGATGCAACATGAAATGCAGGCATAACTGCATCGCGGCATGTCATCAGAGAACATTCGCCTTGTTTTTACGCCAAACAGTGTACCATCAAACGGACCGGGAAGGAAATGACGAGACGTTTCTGGCTTCATGTGTAAAACTACTTTAAACTTCTCTCCATCTCTGTACACACCCTTTTTCATTTTGCCTTAAATCTGGGTTTTTTCAGTTCACTTGCAGATTTTCTCACTGAAAATGAAACATTGAACAGAAAACATCTCTTTAACCGTCTGTTTTTTATCAACTCTACGTGGTTTTTCCTGTTTGACTTCCATAGGGAGCTTTTATTTCTTCCTAGAGTCCAGAAACATGACAGATGAGCTCATTGTCGGTTTAGATTTGGACATATAGGGTAGCTCTATGCTTTTATAAAGTGCCAACCTGTTGCATCAGGCTCCAAAATGCTTTTTTTTTTTCAACATTAGCTTGCTGAAATAACTCAAATCTGAATTTTTCTGAAGGGATCCGCTCAGATCATCATCCTCTTTTGTTGTTGCACCGAGTCTCTCCATCAAATTTTTATTTCTCCAATCAGAAATAGCCTGACTCTGAGAGAACTGGGGAGTAAAATACAATGATGAGGTTATGGAAGAACATGTGGGATTGCTTCTCTTAAAAATATTTTATACTTAATGTCCTGTGCTCCATTAAACTTCCCAACCACATCAAGTTTCCTCCTCTAGCCAAAGCAACCTCATGACACCACCAGATTCTTCACAGGGGGCTAAATCCAACATGTCTTTAACACATTGCTTCATCCTCTCAGACACATCTTGAGCCCCATCTATCATCTCATGGAACTACAGGTGTGGAAGTGATCTGATATTTTCAGCTACTTATGATCGCGCTGCTGAACAAGGTCAGAATTTCTACGGATCCGTAGCTGTGGCTAATAAAGTACCAGTTCCACCATCAGAGGGCTGTTTATCTGCATATAATGGCGTGATTGGGGATAATTAATTGCAAATTAATATTACTGTAACTAACTCACTTGGATAATCCTCAGATCTCCAAGTGTCAGTGAATGCAACATGTTATGCACTTCTTTAATGCATTACATGTTGCATTTTCCTTTTCTCTATGTCTCTGTTTAGCATCAGATGGATGTACTAATCGGACTGGTTGTGCCACTCTTTGCTGAAGCGCTTTATAGCGTTTGTAGACATACCCCTGCACATCTAAAGATTAGCTGTTTCCTTCTCAAATCAATAAAGAATTGCTCCATTTTCACCACCGGGTGAGAGAAAGCTTCCCTTCTGATTTTTTCCAGAAGTTTTCTGTCCTTCGCCACATTCATGGCTCCTCAATGGTAAACCTAATGCTCAGCATAGAATATTGATTTTACAGCTGTGGCTCCAGCAAACCTCAGTCATAACTGGAAAGTGATATCAAGAAATAAATGCAAACAATGGAAATGAGTTAATGTTGTTTAGCATCAGCATCCTGATAGATTCAGTCTCAGCATAAGCTGAATGACAAACAGAGACGGCTGCAACAGAAAAGCCGATAGCGGTGTCATGATTTAAGAAGCAACAGGAGGTGGTTAGAGGAGACAACCATGCAGTGCAGAGATGGAGCAACAGCGACACAAAACTGAAGAAAAATAAATATATAAATATAAAAACAAGAGGATAAAAGCGTGAGTAGAAAATACCCACATTCCTCAGGAGGGTTACACTGTGTCCTGCTTTAATGCTACAAATAGAAACTATGTTTCAGTAACTTTAACAAACCCGACAAAGAATAAGTCTGAAATAAAAAGCTTTTCATTTAAACATCTGACTGAGCTCCAGAAAATCTCCCATCAAAATGTGTGATATCTGCATTGCAGAACAATCTTTAAGCTCGATTTTCCGTTAAATAAAGGGTCAAGCAAGCACTGGGAGTTTGTGCGTCCCAAATACTGGAACAAGTTGTTAACAGATCCCTGCGATGGTTCGGTGGCCTGCCGGCGTGCCTGCTCCCGGCGTGCCTGCTCCCGGCGTGCCTGCTCCCGGCGTGCCTGCTCCCGGCGTGCCTGCTCCCGGCGTGCCTGCGCCCGGCGTGCCTGCTCCCGGCGTGCCTGCTCCCGGCGTGCCTGCGCCCGGCGTGCCTGCTCCCGGCGTGCCTGCCACGCACATGCTGGATTAAGGGATCCTCAGCCATTTGCACAATCACTGAATTAAGTTGGGGACAGTTTCCATCTTTCAGAAATATTTTGTTTTTCTTTAAATTGGGTCAAATATTGTGGACAATTAACGAGCCATACTGCAGAATTAGGTGGTTCCATACAGCCTCATCACAGCCACATGTCAATGAGCTACATGGCTAAATGATCAAGATAATCAATTTCCAGAGCAATAGTTCCTAAACTGCCCCTAATGCCCCCACATCATTTCATGGGGACAGATCACAGTAAAACAAAAAACCTAGTTTTGGATTCGCTGCCTGAAAGAAACATTTTAAATGATGGCATGTTTTTATTAATTTTCTAGCCGACTTCACAAATAAATTATTGACGCTGGTATAAAGTTAGGAGGTTCTCGTGTGGCATCACATAGCAGTGGTTATGAATCATCACATCGAGCCATCAGCGTGGCCGTGCATGTGAACACGGACTGAAAAACAGCTGCAAAGACTTACAGACGCTTGTTTGTTTAAGACGTCCTCAGCATGAAAATCCACCACCTGGACTGATGTTAGAGCACACTGCCTCTCAGTGCAATTTATCTAGAAAAGAATGGATACGCATCCTTTAGCCGGCACGAGTCATGCCAGCTAATGGAATTATTGGTTACTTGAAAAGCCCCGTGTATCCAGGTGTGTTGCATATGGGAACTGACAGTGGAAGATAAACAATGCCACACCTGAATAGCTGTCTAAATCAGATATTTTAAGACATTCCTCCAGTGAAAAACATCCACATATTCCAGCCTTATTCTTCTAAGATCAAGACAAACTAATATATATGTGCTCTAACATCCAAGGTTCAATCATTCCACTATTTATTGATCTCTGAATTAATCTCATAACAAACATGAATGTTTTAACTGGACCTTAGACTTCACACCTGTAACCTTACTCATACATTAAACCCACTAAGACCCCCTGAGACCCTGCAGTGCAAACAGAATAGCTTGAATAAGGTCACAATGATAAGAGGCAAAATGCAAATGAACCTGTGTGGAATGACGCACATCTTTTAGTCAGATACTTCATGATGTTTTAATATCCAGGGGTTTCAATCGCATCCTAACACACACACACACACGCACAGAAAGAGGCTCGACAGCGTTTGCTCCAGCTCTCATGGACTTGGTGCAGATGTGGTTAAACAGAAGACATAAGGGTGAAAAAGAAACTTGATGACTGATCATCAACCTGATGGAGAAAAGGGGAATTTAATGATGACATGAGTCATCAGATCATAATTGTTTATACAAATATCCAACTAGCCAATCACATGGCCCCAACTCAAGACACTACTACTACTCATACAGACCAGGTCAAAAATGAGGAAGAAAAGGAGGAGTTACATTAATGTGGTGTTTCAGATATACAGCTGATCTGAGAACAGTGAAGAAGACGATGCATCCTGGTAAAACTGCAGAGAATACCTGAATGAGTATTCATTGCAACATACTGCTGCATGAACTGTTTCTACATCCAACAGATGTAACAAATGTTTTATGTAAACTCATTTATTTACCTGAGCTCAGGTATAAAGATGCTAAATTCCAGTTGCTTTTTAGGATTTTGGTATGAATGGAAACAACATCATCACATGTCAACCCTGTGGAGCTTCAGTCGAACCGGATCTAAATGGGATCAGGAGGAGGTGTGGTCAAATATTGAATCACAGGTATGGTACCTGTGCGGTACCTGTGCGTTACTTGTGTGGTACCTGTGTAATACATGTGCGGTACCTGTGTAATACCTGTGTGATACTTGTGCGGTACATGTGCGGTACCTGAGTAATACTAGTGTGGTGCCTGTGTGGTACATGTGTGATACCTGTGCGATACATGTGTAATACCTGTGTAATACCTGTGCGGTACATGTG
>JBAMIG010000016.1:17696361-17711252 GCA_037177335.1 Kiunga ballochi | reverse complement strand
GACGCTCAGTGTCCCCCTACGAGACGCTCAGTGTCCCTACGAGACGCTCAGTGTCCCTACGAGACGCTCAGTGTCCCTACGAGACGCTCCGTGTCCCTACGAGACGCTCAGTGTCCCTACGAGACGCTCAGTGTCCCTACGAGACGCTCTGTGTCTCATGTTCTCGCCTGGCTCTGATAGAAAACAGCTCCTTACTTTGAAGGGTCCAGTAATCTTACGACAAAGTTAATTTAGTGTTACAGGTGCTAAAATGTCTGCAAATGTTGCCGTGTTGGGCCTTATTTTAATGCAGTGAAAAGCATTTCTGTCTCTTTCAACCTGAAGGAAGCATTAGACGTGTGAAGGAGAAGGGCCAGCAAAACTGATCAGGAAACTAAAACACCAGGAGGGATTTCACATTGTGCTAGCTCCTGGCCAGCTTTGTGAGGCGCTCTCTACAGGCAAACCTTAAATCTTTAGTGATTTAAACAGAGAAAATGTCCTAAACCTCTTCCTGATAAACAGGTGAAACCCTGGTAAAAACACTGAAGTGAGTCCTGTCGGCATAAATCTAACAAACCGCAGCGCCTCATTAAGGCTTCCCGAGTCAACCCAGCTCTCTGCTTCACGGCGCAGCGCAACCTGAACAACACCGATCAATGCATTGATCGCTTAGCTGTCAATGCAAAGCAGCAGCTTAAGAAGTAAAGCCGCTTTTCACTCTGCTGCGCTCATATGACAAAAGAAAATATTGTTTGAATGTTTCAAGGACTGCTAAGAAAATGTTATTCACCATCTCTGCAGCTGCTTCTGAACCTGCAAAGGATGCTGTAATAACAGAGAGCAGCTCACTGATCTCCAGAATCAGAATATTAATGATACTTTCAAGCCCCCAGCTGGTAAGAATGATCTATGATTTCAATATGCTGAGATAATTCCCTCAGCCAAAGCCCAACGGGTGAAGCAGACAGCACATGCAGTTACATTTATTTGTTCAATGAAGTGCCACCCTGAAACAAGACTGGAGATAACAAACGGCCAGGGAGACAAAAAGTCATTAGGTAGTTAATAATGCAAAGATGCCCATCTCTGTTGTGGAAATACGTTTCTAAACCACAACACAGTTTAAAAGTGGCCTGTCAAGAAAAACGGTTTCCGTTTTTATTCTGTGCGAGCTCCATGCGAAGGCTGATGGATGTACAAAGCTCACATTCACAGAATCTTTCTGTCAAACTAAAACTTACATTTTAAAGTGGTTATCCATTTACTAGAACAAAAATGTTCATTTTAATCACCGAATAGGAAGTTTATAGATACAACTATACAGTAGCAATAAAATAAATTCGGTTCACTCAAAACATTAAAAAACACATCTGGTTCACAGACCAAATGAAGAACGGATATTTATTTATGGAAAAACAAATCCAAAAAGCAAAAATAGTGTGTAAAAAAGGGATTAGCAAACCCAGAGTGCATCCAAAAGAAACAAACCAGGTACTGCTGATCACATTTACATGATTAATAAGCTATCATAAATGCCAGCACCTCTATAAAAGCACAAGTTTTAGCAGCTTGTAAGTCTGCAGGTGTGTGTAATGCCAAAAAGTAGCACTTCAGACACATAAAATACATCAGAAAAGGTCAGTAACAGTAAAACAGGAAATTGTAATTATTGTGTTGTGATTCCAAATAATAAAGCATTTAAACATCTAAGAGATTCACTTATATTTTTTCCATAAAAAGCCTCTGACAGATACTTCAACATCCAGTCTGTGAAATTTTGGGCTCAAACTTGCAAATGAAGGACAATTATTCCACCTCTGAAACCACTAACACCCTGAAGGCAGCATGTGATATGCATAAGAAGGTCAGCAGAGGGAAATTTCCTGACACAGCTTGTTCTACCTGGAAGAACAAGCTCTGAAGTTAATTATTTCCAGGTGAATCACCAGGGACTCGCTCTGAAAATACAACCACAGAAGTAGACATGGGAAATGGACACGTTATGGCAGAAGATGTTAATGACACAGTGATTTAGTTTCAATATGAACCAAAACCGGCAGTGAATTAGATAAAGTTATGAAGTAAAAAAGACAAAGAGGAGTTACTCTAATGGAGTGGCAAAACCATCACATGGAAACGAGTTTTAATGGGTAACGGGATGAATGGGAGTTTCTAAATCTGTGTCCAAAAGGAGGCAGAGAGATTTTTCAAATCCTTGCATCTGTGATTTACAGCAGTGAGGTGTTCAGGACATCTCCTGAATATCAACACTGTTCGACAGAGGCTCCTCAGCTCATGCTCCCTTCCTTTTTATCTACCACGCTTCCATTAATCCCATTATAATCCTCAACTACATTTTAAAGTCCGATGTGTTTCACTGCTGGATTTCACCGTGGAAGAGCAATATACTCCTCATTGTTCCCTAAAGCTGTGCTGAAAGCGAACCCATAGCCAGTTTTAGTTAGAAAAGAGTTTCAGGCTCTTCCTTTTCAGAAGTTTGCTTATCCTCAGAGATGCTTCAAGGTGATTTTCTATTTAGGTCTTCTTTTGAAGAGGGTAGTGAGCAAGATTCAGGGATTCTTGTGTATGCACAGAGTATTTATAAAGACTCTTTCAGGTTGCAGAGGAGTTAACCGGCACCGTATGGCATCATAAAGAGGCGGCTTTGAAAGCTCGGAATAAAAAGTATCTGGCATCATATGAGCTGGATGTTTTCACTGCCAATCACAAACAAGTGTTTGATTACAATCTTTTACCCATGAAGCATCTGGTCTTCACCTCCAGGCTTTGAAATGAGAAACAAATGATAAAGGCAGCTCTGCTTTCCTGCTGAAAATATTCTGTTTTCCTTTTTTCACAGAGAAAAAGCAGATTTTTTATTATGAAAATGGTGCAAACCACAGGATGCTGATCATATGTATCATATGGTCAAAGAGCCTGGGATGGATAGAAGACAAGAAAAAGGAGAAAGTCCAAAGCTGAACAAACATGACTTTAGGTAAAGTTACATAAATTTACTTTTAATTCAGAATAAAAAAAATCCCAAATGTATTCATTCCAAAGTATTCCTCTAACTTTTCTGAATGACTATTTTCATGTATTGACATTCACATTAAAACGTGTTTATTCACCTCCTCTTAATTCTGCTTTATATCTCAGCTTGGGAAGGCTTCTGATTGGACAGAGGGCAGACGTGATGCACTTACCTACACTTGATATAAAGAGATACTTCCTGTCTCTTATCTAGCTGGCACCAACATGGTATCATAAGTACCATTTTAACTCTAATTTAAATTATATATAATTAATTATATATATATATATATATATATATATATATTCAAGTACGAGCTCAACACTTCTTCAGCTTTTTAAGCAGCTGAGAAGGAGAAGGACTATAGAGTATGAGAGGCAGAAGACGTCATGGCAACGGGACAAGGTAATGAGCATGCTCAGAACAACCAGAATGAAGGTTTACATGACAGAGAAGTCATGAGGGAAATGAAAATGAGGCAGCCTACTGTCATTTCCACTGGGATCTGGGTGTTTACATGGTCCTTCTTCATCTCTTTAAAGTAAATTTAACGTTTATTCTGAAATAAAAACATCCTATAAACATTAACCTAAAGCAAAGACCATGACCGTGAGGTTCTGTCATCAGGATCGATGTGACACAGATGGAGCTCTACAAATCCTTCTCCCAACAACAGAATTTGTTAAAATTATGCATCAAAGGTCATACAGTGGTCCAGCTGTGGTTTCTCACAGATCAATACATTGTTTTCTGGTCAGATTAATGCCTATAGTATGTCGTTGTGCTCCAAACGTTACCGTTCTGCACGAACCTTCTGAAAATGCACACGAGGTGGGCTGAGGTTTTATAATCATTTCTAGTTTTTTTTTTAAGTTTCAATCTTCCTATGAAATTTCTTCCCAGGTTTTTGCATAGCTGCCACTTTCCTCCCAGATCTTTTGCTCCAGGCCTGATCTGCTGCTGGGTTTCCTGGTTCACATCTCTGCAGTTTCTCTGATCGGCTTATAGAAGGCACCTCATCATCCCAAAGCAAAGCTTTTGCTCCTTCTCTACTGCGTGTTGCGTGTATTTCAATTCTGATTTATACGAGCAAACACACTGCAATTACAGAGGACAACTATTCCGTATACATCCATCTGTCTAATATTCATAAATTCAGACACAATAACAGCACAGGGAAGGAAACTGCTAGAAACTCCTTTTAAAAATGCAACAGAAATACAGCAGATGGAAAAATCTACTTGAATTAGCTCCAAATCTAATAAGTACCCCCTGGAAACAGTGTCAACAAAAACAGAGAGCAAGGCGCTTCAACAATGTAACATTTACACAGGAAATTATTGTTTAGAAAATAGAAAACGGGGAAAAATCTTATGCAAACTTTTTATCCAGCTCTTCTCATGTTGCGTCTCTTTATCTTAAACCAGAAGACGTTAAATTTAAGGAGTCCAGTTTTGTTCATTTCTGAGACAAGAAACAGGACTTCATAAGTAAATATGTGTTAGATTTTCATCTTATACTTAAATCATTATAACATACGTAACTTTGGTAAATTGTATTTTACCTACATCACGATTTAACTTGTTTAAACCTACTTTCCTGTTAGAAAGAGGATCCAGACCGTACCCTGGTCACATGGCTGTGCTAGTGATCAGACTTCGGTGGAAAACATTGTTAAACATGGATCCATCTTCATATGGATCAAGCAACACCTGGTTGCTTGTGTTCGTGGTTTATTTCTGACACTTGTGTTTGATCAGCTCTGGGCTGAAACAGCAAATACATTCAGGCCTAAAATGTCCAGAAAGAAGTGTATTTTCTAATCAGCGGTCATGTCCAAACATAATTACATTTTTATTCCCATAAGAGAGAAAGTAAATTGACCAGGGCGCTGTGGTCTTACGGTCATCTCCTGCTACAACACTTTGGAAATAATTTAACTGGCGCAAAGACATTCATTTTAATTCTTCAGGCAAGTTTTCCTCTGCTTGTATCCAAGTCACGACTTTTAGCTTTCAAACCAATTAAAGACTCAAATGAAGAATTTCTGGATGTTTTGGTTGTGATTGATTTTCTTTAGTTAACAGAAAAAGATAAATCAAGCCAAAGTGTTATCCTACCCTGAGAGTGGATTAGTGAAAGCAGTATGTCTGTGATTTTAAGGCTTCCTCTTCTACTTTTGCTAAAGATAACACAAATATGCTGCCTGAAATGTCATCTGCAGATTCAACCAATGCCTTCCAGAGAAGATGAAAATGGTAAACAGAGAGAAAATCCTAATTCCATCAGTAAAACTTCATTTGTCCACCACAGCTTACAGGCTGTGCTTTGACATCATCTCTGCACGTATAAAACATTGCATGAGTGGAATAATCAGTAAACATGGCCGAAACCTTTTTGCATTTGTGGACATTACATCTTTCAGAATAAGTCCTACCAGTTGGTTTAATCCAAATGTCCATTCAAACCTGTGCTTCTGAGATTAAACAGTGTGAATTTTATTAAATCAGCAATCCATGCAGGACCAGTACGTCAATGGGAGTCTGTAATGCCACTGCATGAATTATTCAGAGTGGTTTCAGTGCATTGTTGCAATATGTATTACTGGCCTTTAATAATGATGACGGGAAAAACCGGGACGAGGCTCAATCTGCACCAACCACACTGATGCTATCAGCTCCACCCTAATTATAACGGCCACATTAGCTGCCTTTTTCTGCTCACAGACGGGACTTATGCAACTGACAAGGTAACTTTGACATTTTCACTTTGTATTATAGCATAATTCAATTCCAAAAGTTGGAGAGATGTGCATAAAAAAGAGGTAGGAAAAAAGCATTAAGTTAGTGTTCGTAATAAATGCCTACAGGGTTGCAAATGCAGGACAGGTTTTTTTTTATCTAGCAAAAGTAAGGCAACTCAAAAGTTCACATGAAACATTAAAAGGTGCTAAATAAATGCAAAGAAATGTCTGTGAAGAAAACTTAATGTAATTAAACATGGCAGCAAATTAAAGAAGAACTTAGGTAAATGAAGCGAGTCTTAAAGCAGACTTCCGGTTTTCCAGCTGCGTTAAAGATACAAGGAAATAAAAACTAAACCCTAGAAGGAAGCAAACATGACCCAGATGATCTGAGAAGCCTAAGTGGCTCAGGAGGCATCAGCAGATCGGATATAATATATTTGGAGCAGAACCAGAGTGTTGTACACCAGCAGTAACATTTTACAGAGAGTCAGTGCAAAGCTGTAAGACTGGATTGATATGTTCTGTTATGTTTTTCCCATCTTTGTGAAGACAAGCAGCAACACTCTTAATGAGATGCAGCTGTGAAAATAAACTGCATTAGGGGTCACGGGTGCATGAGGTTGATGCATCGTCCTCCTTGTTCCAGATGTCTCTTTCACTGTAAAAGGCAGATTTGGTTTTCCAAATCCAAAAATAATACTAATATTTCTTCAGTATTCAGAAAACGCTCGTCTTTAAATGTTTATCTTTGTTCCAAAACCAAAAACGTTATTTAAAAAAAAGTACACATGCTAATTTTAATGAGGCATGTGTTATTATGAGAGGAGAGTCTCTGTTAAGACCATTAGTTAGAGATGAGCATCATCTGCATAACTGTGGTCCAATATTTTCTATGATCCCAGCATACAGATGGAGAACAATAAGAAGCCTACAATAGAGCCTTGATGAACTCCTCGTGTCATTTTTGCTCCAAAGGACCAGTAGTACCAGTGGATATAATCAGTGTCTTTTAAGTCAGGTACAAAACATGTTATTTGGACTCAATAGTCCAAACCCATTATCCATCTGGTCCAATATGGTTGACCTTGTCAAAAGAATCTGTGACATTTAAAGTATTATTTGCAACCAAGGATCCAGCTTCAGACAGAACAGTTTGGTTCAGTACACCCTAATGTTTCCACAGCCAGCTGTATCCTTAACTCATTGGCTGACAAAGACTAAAGTGTTCTTGTCAAAACGTCACCAAAATGTGCTTTTTGGGTGAGGACCAAACATGCTGGGGATGCACTTCAAGCACAAATCCAAAAAGTGATGAAAGCTGGACCAAATGGCTCCAAAAAGCCAGCAGCACTGGGCTCTCTGCTACAGCTGGTAGCCAGTGATGAGGCAAAGCCGAATCCAGGTCACACAAGAGGTCTCTGCCGGGTAATAATGGCATTCCTTTAATTATAAC
Source organism: Kiunga ballochi (assembly GCA_037177335.1). Lineage (NCBI taxonomy): Eukaryota > Metazoa > Chordata > Actinopteri > Atheriniformes > Pseudomugilidae > Kiunga > Kiunga ballochi. Next base: position 17,704,037 of record JBAMIG010000016.1, on the reverse strand, counting down.
GAAGAACACAACATAAAAACAAAGGAGATTTGTGGATTTCTCATAGTTTCATACGTGGCTTTGTAAGAGAAATATCCCTGGTGTTTAGACCAATCAACAGATACCAATGAGTAAAGATGCACTCGTTAAGAGGCAGGTCGGTAAGACTACAAGCACTATGAAGGCTTTCAAAAAAATCCTACCATTTTCTGCTGGTGGATATGGAACAAAGTATGAACCAACCCACCCTGAACCAACACGGGCTTATAGGTGGAAAACAGCCTGAACAAAAGCAAACTTCTGCCAATAACCAGACTTCGATCAGATCAGTAAAGTTATTGATAAATACAAACAAGACTTAATAACATGCTGCTCTGTAAAACCATTTACTCGCCTTAAAGTGTGGAAAACAAACTGCTGACTTTCCAATGTGTCACACAGCTTCATTTTCCCCTGTTTCCAAGCTGCTGAAGTACTGGCTGATCTTAGGTCCTAGCTATGAGTGCTGTAGGAGTACTGGCAGCACTTAATGTAATGCCCATTGAGAGAAAGCTCTCAGCATATGACATGCATTCTGCTGTGACCCAGACCACATGGCCCCAGGGAGCAAGCAGCAATTTCCACAAGGTCAACAGTTAAAGAAATAACTAGGGCACTCGACAGAGAGCAAAAAGCAGAACGAATGTTCAACGTTTCCACCAGCTGTCTTCTAAAACCATTTTCCCCATGGCTTGACAGTCACTGGTGTTTCTATCAGTGGGATTTTTCAATTGACAATGACAGTAGGGGGGGGGGACGGACGGACGAGATATGACCTCTAGAGAGAATAATCTGAAACAAGCTAGTGGCGTTCCAGGTTGATGTTCAGACTTTTAAAATGGCAGTGACTATAACAGAGATGTGGGACGCAGCGTGTCTTCTGCAGTACATTTTCCCTCAGGTCAAGCTGTTGCTCGTTGTAATGCAGGGATCGCCAACTCTGCTCCTTCAGGGCTCCCGTCCAGCCGGTTTTTAGAATTTTCTTCACTACATTACACCGACTCCGATATACGGCTCATTTTCAGGCGCGTGCACAACTTGAAGGCACAGTGTTGGACAACCATTTCATCTGAATCATTACATACATTTAATCCCAGTATGCATTAAAATAAATGTTTTGTTGAATAATAAAATAAGCAAAGATATATGTTGATGAAGAGGAATGTCAGAAAGTAGTTAGGTATAGATATATAGTATGTCCTATGTAGTGAATGAGGGGTTAGGGCATAGGGTGCATGTTCTGACACAGCCTGAGTCATCCAGAGGAAACTGTTCACCATCTTCTTCCCTGTATCTGATGGAAGAAGAGGGAACATTAAGTTCTGAGCTAAATCACAGAACAGTGGCCTTCCATGTCTTCACTGCTTTCAGTAAACACAGCCTTACCAAGGTGCTCATTGATTGTTTCAGATTGGACTAACAGTCTGTCCTCCTATTCACTAAGACTGTCAGTGTCACAAACACTGTTATTCCTGCAGAAATAAATAGAGCCTTGCACCCAGTATAAAAGCAGAGTGCAGCTCTGGTTGCATTTTCCTTTTCCACTGTTTACAATAACATGCATTTTCATTGTGGACTCCTGGAAAATAAGTCCAGCAGCTCATTTTCAGTAACAAGCCATGCGAGTCATTCAATGTCATACAATTACCATTTTAATTTAAACAGAATTCAATTTATTTAAATCAGCAAAATAATAAAACATAATAAAATAGTTGCTGGATTGTTATATTTTTCATTGTGATCTTTTAAAGCACTTGGAAAATCCCACCATAAATAAATTAAGGATTTTTTAAAAACTTCTGTAGTTTCAGAAAATAGGCTCATTTATTTGCATCATATTGTATGCAAGAAAATGTATATTTCACAAAAAAAAAAACATCTCAGCTGGTGCAAAGAAAGCACCAAAAAGGAAGTAGAAATGCAGCAAAAAAACAGAAAAAAACTACAACAAAACTATAATAAAACTCTTAAAAAATAAAATGGATCTAGCTGAGGTGGAATTCCTCTATCTGCTGTTTACTTGATTTAATCTATTAGAGACTCCCAATGCACAGTGTTATCCTCCATCCCGCTTTTGTTTGTATGAAACTCTAAACTAGAAAACTATAATTCACTTTGGTAGAGGAGGAAAATTAAATGTACAAACAGTATTTTCAGAAAATAACTTAGTGTAATGCTGCTAAGAGAAGACAGATTCCTCCAAACTCCGACCACTTGTCCACAGTTGCTGAAACATTGTTAAAAAGAAAAGAAAAGCAAAGAACAAAGTTAATTTAAAGATAATCACATAGAGGAAAAAGTGAGCGGCTTGTCTCTGTGTGATTCTGTATGTTTGTAAAAGTGGATATTGAATTTGCAGCATGTCATCAGGAAAAGCGTGAATAACCACCAGCGCTGGACCCACTGCTACTTTTATTGCTAATAGCATCAGCACTCGCTCCTTTCCTCCTACATAACTTAGTCCTGGAGGATAATATCCATTCCAATAAACAGACCGTTTCAGCATCTACTTTATCTCCACAAAAACAATTTCTCATTAGATGGGTGATGGTCTGAACTCTGAATTGTTATGAAAATTTAAGCTCAAAGCTGCAGATGAAGTGTCAACAAAAGCCAAGTTTAAGGATAAATTGTCCATTTCATTTCCAGTCAGACTTGTCTCTGCTGTCTTGAATAACAATAAAACAGACTATTGTTTTCATCACTATTGTGCCTCATGTAGCTGACTTTAATCGCCACTTTGCCTTCTGAATGTTTTGTGACAGACATGTTAACTTAAACAGAAAAAAAAGATCACGATTGTTAGAATTAAGCTTCACATTTGCACTTCTATATTTTCAATCTAATGTTTAAAGCTGCATCACGACAGCCTATGAGGACATTATGAATAAATGCATGATTTAGAGGCATATATACATTCCTCTACTGTCTGGGACGTGCCCTCCTGCCTTCCTCCTCCCCTCAGCAGCTGCAGGGGTTGCATCCAGTATCCTTTTCCACTGACACAAATCAATCACAATTTCTTCCGAGGCGAATCGCTGAAAGTTCAGGCTTCAGCGAGATGCTAATGTGAACTGGAATAGCTGACTTTCAACTTTGGCGAGGACCTTTACAAACCCATTTCCATGCAAAGGCCCGACAACTGCAACCTGACTCACATGCTCTGAACTCTGAAGGACAGTGCTGGAGTGGCATGTGTTGCATAACACTCATGAGCTTGTCTCTTATTTGGAGATGGCAAGTCTCTGATAGAGAAAGCATGTCCCTGATGTCTTTCACTCTAATATGTACAGGGCTGTCAGTTCATCACTCTTCCACTGACAGTAAGCTCCGAGAACGGATGATAAAAGTTAATCACGTTTTAGAATTATGTCTTCAGCCTGCCACATGGAGAAAAACATTTTTAAAAGGCTTATAATATGCAGCTAACAGGGTACTTCAATCATTTATAAACTAAAGGCCAAATAAATGTCTGCAATATCCCCAGAATGTGAATAAATAAGGTTCCTTTCTTTCATAAACCTTTCATTTATATTGCACAAATTTCTCTTGTGCATTGTAGCTTCAGGCTATGCTTTATAATAATTACAGTGACACCTTTAACTTTTTATGTTTTTGCCATTTTAATGACTTCATGACTAAGTTCTTGTAGAGACAGACAAGAAGTGCTTAGAACGGTCGTAAAAGCAAAACTATAGAAGTTTCTAACCTTAAAAAAAACTGTTTCAGAGTAGTTTTGGTGGCAAACTGATAATTATACCCAAAGCTGACAAACCACGCTTTTATCTTGCTGAAGAATTACGTGTGTTTAAGCACCAACAGCAACTGGAAATCAGGGCTCCTGCGGCAGAACTGCAGCTCTTTGTGTGAGCAAAGAAAATCAGGATATTATTAATGAAAGATAAAATGGAAAAAGCAAAGGATGACATGAGAATCGTCATTAGAGTGACTTTTACTGGCTGGAGGGAGCACAGAAAAGAGACAGGATGAAAAGCCTTCACAAGAGGCACCATAATGCAAAAATCTTTTCCAAGTTCAGTAGCGTTGCTTTAAATAGAGAAGGTTTATCACCAAGGATTCAACAATGATTCAAACTGACTTTGGACAACTGTAACTCTTCACACAAACAATAACTTTGTAATAAAAATAAAGAAAACTTTTGTTTTCATTGTTTACTGATGACACAAATTATACTGATGCTGTAAGCCATCACTACTCGTCCAAATAAAACAAGTGAATGAGCTAAAGTTAAAAATAAAACACATTTGGAGCTAAAACCAAAATAGAACTTTGACTTTACGTTTCTCCCAATTAATTATCATCCTGGGTTTTGTATTAAACTCAGGGTTCACAGCTTTACTTTATAAAAAGAAAAGATTATCAGTTCAACAGATTCAGAAAAACTGATTCAAGCACATGTCTTTAGCAGACTGTTTCTGTAATCACCTCTCACAAAATGCCCCAGAAAAACTACAATTACACCCGATTCATTTCTCTGCAACCTGACTGACGCAAAGCATGAAAGAAAACACATCGGTCCAGTTTAAAACAGCACTAGTCTGACTTCTTTTTCCTTTTAAATTAGTTTTAAAACTCATTACAATCAGCTAAAAACAAAGACATTAATGCAAAATTAATGAAAAAGAACAATTTGATATGATAAAGTTGTATTACTTGCAATGATGTTATTCATCAGCCAATGGGGAGCTGTAAAACTGGAGCCAACATAGAATGGTTTCTGTGCAATAAGAAACTGCTGAGCAGAGGTCAAAAAGGTCAACAAGGCCTCTTAGTAGAGGAGCTGTTGAAATACATATAAACCCCAAAGATCATCTCATTCAAAATTCACAAGTCTCAAAGATCTTTATGTTCCTTCTGAGAGCGATGTCCTTGTTGGGAGAGGCGATCCAAGTAAAGTCTAAACTCTTAAAATGTTATAGGATCTAAGTGGGAGTCTGGGGATGTTCAACAGCTCCCGAAGCTTATTTTCCACGCTTTTCAATCACAACCAGGGAGAAGAGGGCGAGGCAGCTAAATCCTCCGACTTGATGAATGGATGTAACTCTTGGCTGCCGGGAGCAGAACCCTGAACATGCTATAAGAAAGAAGCACTAGTGTTGTTTTGGTGCCAGGCAGCGTTACTCGCCTGCATTAAGATCATCATCAGAGTAGTACTTTCTCATTTCTGCTGCTTTGGGAGCGTCAGCTCTGTGCACCCCAGCTAGCTGTGAAATTGTTAACATGTTCATGTTGGCAGCTTAATATTGTGTGTCTACCAGTGGGTCCACTGCGATATACTTTGAAATTAGAATTGCAAACATGGCATTGGCAGCTGGGAATTTATTCTGCTGCATATTTTTCTTCTTTTCCCTCCAGCAATAGCTCTTATACAGAACAGATATTTCTTCAGGCATTTTCATGCATTAGTGAGACCAGTTCATTTGTTTAAGTTCATTATTGATGCAAATTTAGGTAACAGCTCAATTAAGGTGCTGCAGCAGATAGTAATTTGTACTATAATTACACTCAACTGTGCGCTGACACTTCTGAATCCCAGGCATGGCTGCACTAAAATAACATACAGATTTTATTGCTTCAATGTATGTGTGTTAAAAAACAGCGGTTTGAAAGATTTCCCAGGACAGAAAGAGCCGTTTCTGCTGTTTTACCAGAGTCGCTGCATCTACATCACTCTCGTGTTTAGCTTAAAGCTTTATTCTGTCATTAACATCGTGTCTGAAAGCAAACATCTCTGGTACAAGAACAGGTCACAGCATCTTGTTGAGACTTAGCTTTGAATAAAGGTTAGTTTAAGGTATGGGTCATGATTTAATTGTTTATGGTTAAGGTTAAGGTGAGTTTGGGTTCAGAAGTCCACGGTGAATGGACGTTATTGAGGCAACCTTGTAATGATTACACTCTGCAAGCTTGTGTGTGTGTGTGTGTGTGTGTGTGTGTGTGTAGAGTTTCTGTGACATTCAGCACCTTAACCTGCTGCTAGAATGCAAATATTGCAGTTTTAGGGAAACGCTTTATTAAGCAAAATTCTAACTTATTTAAGGACCGTTGTAGGAAAACGGTCCGTCTCGGCTCAATGAAAGCAGTTTTTTCTTTTTCCTAAAACTATAACTGACTGTTGGTTCTTTGATCCTTCCAGGCTTTAGACGTAATCTCATCTAGAAAAGCTATTTTAAGGGCTGCCGTTGCCATAAAAAAGTAAAGTAACTGATTTTAAGACAAATAGTCAAAAGTCAAAATGTGTCAATTCTAGAGAGATGTGGTGGTTTCTAAAACCGAGGAGGAGTAATTTAAATTCATGTTATCTTGCAAACCAAGAGGTTAAAGTTGTGAAGAAATAAAAATACTTATAATACGTAATCAGAGATGATTTATGCGATGATGATGATGATGATGATGCCAACTGCCAGCTGCAAACTGTATGCAAAAGCAAATATTCTGTTTCCCAAGTTTAATATGTGTACAGAGGATGTAAAAATAACTCTTTTGAGCATAGTGTCCTTTTTATACTGCTCATATATGGTGTAATTATACTAAAGCTATATAAAGCTTCAGGTGGTTATCGAGATGCTTTCAGAATATTGGTGGAGGAGTGTGAGCCACGTGCTTGTGTCACATAATGTACCTACTTTTCACGCTGTGTGAAGGAATTTTCTGTATAGATTTATGTAAAAAACTCATTTTAATGGTTATGACTCAGCCAAAATTAGGTGACATGAGGTATTTCTCCTGTTTTTGGAAGTACTGGGATGAAAGTCTGTCAGTGTGAAAGTTGTTTGCTGATATGGACCAATGTGTCTGCAATAAAGATGAATATATACAGTATACTTATTCCTTTAGTCAACACCCTTATAGAAAACCAACATTTGCACAAAATGTGTGCGTTTCACACAAACTTCTACGTCTACATTTGATGCACACGTTCTTCATATGTGGATCAAATGATGTCCAATGTGTGGATTACATGCAGACTGCATGTGGTTTTTCTGTAACACAAACATTAAGCTGCTTTTAATTAGGATTTACATCGTCTACATGTAGCTCTCTAATCTCTACAGTCACACTCTGATGCAGTGTGAATACCTTTACTGTGGTGTGACTGTCTCCAGCAGGAGTTAAAGTGAGCCATGCAACATGTTACATCACACTTCCTGTCCTTGGTCTATTCTCATTACATACTCCATGAGAAGCGAGGAAGACATTGTGGTTCTCGATATCCCAAGAAGAAAATTATGTCATTTTGTTCTCATAGATGTGATTGAAGACAGTTTCCACACATCGAGCTTGCAGCAAGTTTTTTCTTGTTGAGTTCCAAGAACTATTGTGCGATTGGTCAGCATTTTTACTGGTGCAGATTGAACAAATAGTTTTACTAAAAAGCTGATGGGGGGTGAGAAAGTACAATATTTTCTTACCACACGTCACATTTAAAGATACTAATACAGTGCCACCCTGCTGTGGTTGAAATATCCATCCATCCATTTTCTGCCGCTTACCCGAGGTCGGGTCGCGGGGGCAGCAGCTTAAGGAGGGAAGCCCAGACTTCCCTCTCCCCAGCCACAGTCACCAGCTCATCTGGGGGGACCCCGAGGCGTTCCCAGGTCAGCCGCCAGATGTAATCAGTCCAGCGTGTCCTGGGT
>JBAMIG010000016.1:17680687-17696261 GCA_037177335.1 Kiunga ballochi | reverse complement strand
CCGGGGTCTCCTCCCACAGGGACGTGCCCGGAACACCTCACCAGGGAGGCGTCCAGGAGGCATCCTAACCAGATGCCAGAGCCTCCTCATCTGGCTCCTCTCCATGTGGAGGAGCAGCGGCTCTACTCGTCTTGTCTACCCGTCGGCCATCCGGGAGTCTCTCTTTTTTCATGGAAAAGCACCTCCTAGTGAGCCGTTGTAAGAACTTTGTGACATTGACACAAAATTACTAACAATGTCATTCTGCACCTGTCAGACAGTCCTTCCTGATCATCCTGGTGGGAATGTACCCTGAATGGGCTTTATATTTATTCAGCCATTGCAGACCATTATTTATAGTTTATTTTGGTCATTTGCAGACCATCTCAAATGTAATTTTTTTCATTCCATTTTGCATTTTGTTGGAAAGTGCTGCCTCATCAAATGGAAAAGAACAGTCATCTCTGCCTTTACTTCTTTTAACCTCACACCTCAACCAGGGCTTGCATGTTCTCCCTGAGTGGATTTATTCTAGTCATTTGGCTTTCCTTCTTAAATCTCACTGACTGAGGAAAGAACAACTGGCTCCAAGATAGAAGACTGTTTTACTGGCTTAGAAAAAAAAAAACCTAGAAAACACCCTAAAACAGAAGTTATTTTGTTAGTTTTAAACTTTTTTTTCAAATCTTAGGAAGTGTAAACTTCCAACTTCAAATTTTATTTATTTAAAAAGCCCTTTTCCTGTCAGACAACACAAAGTGCTTTACATGATAAAAATAAAATTAAAAACACACAAAAAGTCTTGATTTATAAATAAATCAAGACTAAAAGAGAAGTAAAAACATTTGGCTTGGTACTGATGTTGGTGTGAGGAAACTATATTGTTGGGATCCATCCATGCAAGGAGCTACCACCCCACACAGCCTATTGAGGCAGTTGCCACGGCGATCATCCAGCCCCCAGGTCAAGGCTGCCCAGAGTCCATCCAGTCGCCAAAAACACCGCGCTGCCAGACCCTGTGCCCCCCAGGTGTGGGCAATCACCATGTCACTAACCCCAGACATGAAGGCAGCACCCCCAGCGTGGAGGATCCCCATGAGGAGAACACTGGAGAATAAACTACATTATATACCCTTAAGAATATGAGCAAAAAATAAAATACCTATACAGAACTACATAAAAATTAACGAAAAGTTCTAAAATTGCCTTTATGTAAGTTACTTTGTCGCTGCTACATCAATCAAACTTTGTTTCGACATCACCTAGCCTCGCCTCTGCTTCTTTAAGCTAGCAGCTACCTGCTGAAGCAGATCTGAAGATTACCCCACAGACATCGTCTATCCATCCTAACCTGTAGTTTATTTTCAGCTCACAATGCAATTCATGTGTGTGAAGGCCTTGGCTAGGCTTTTTAGCATCCTATTTATAAGGTGGATGCTATTGCAATCAGATGTTGGCAAAGAAAATCTGACAAGAAATGTGTCCACAATCAACAAGTATACTGCTATCAAACTGGCCAAACGTTACCATGAGATGAAACTATGTGACAAGGTTTTGCTTTGTAATCAGAAATAAATACTACATAAATGTATTTAAAAAATCTGCAGCCATATATTAATGTTTACTGAGCAAGCAAAACAGCAGCTGTAAGACACCACTTATGACAACTCAAGCTGACTACTCCTCATGTCAGTTCTTCAGGATCTTAACTGAGATCATAGTATTGGATCTTCTTGTTCCAGTCAATGCCAAACGAAACAGCAAAGTCCCCTTAGTAAGGAAATGTTGCCCACGGGACGTCTTGCATACAGACATTTATAAGACCATTAACCTTGTCAAGACAGCTGAAATAGATAAAACGAGGGGAGGATGCCTGAAAGCAGGGTGGCAGTAAGGACAGACGCCTGGCAAACAAAGATTAATGTCTACCTACTGCTGGATGTTTACAAAAGGGCAAAATAACTTTTAAGAGTTTAAATGACATTCAGAAAAAGTGCTCGGTCATATTCTGTGTGCATGCGAGGCGGAAAAGTTCCCATTTTCACGACAAGAAAACTTGCGTTATTCTAAGCACGAACTTCTTTAGCATAATAAGATGACAGGGTTCGGGTGAGGAATCTGAAGCTGATGAGCTTCTAGCATTTTCCTAACAACCCATTAGGAGTAAAGATGGTTTACTATCCAGTTGTGTAAATTAGACAGCACACTGTTTTGAGTTATCATATCCACAAGTTTTTATGGCTGCTGTGTTTCCCAAAACAGCCATTATCTCATCTTGTTTCCTGTGAAAGTCGATGCAAATTATTAGCAAAGCAATAAGTTGAGTGTGTCTACGTGATTGTAACACACACACACACACACACACAAAGAAAGAATTTTATCTGACTTATTTTCTGTCTTTTCCCTTCCATGATGCTTCTCTGATGCACCATGGATTATGATGTGGATTTGTTTGTTTTTCCTAGGATTCCTTAAAAAACATGGGCGTTTAACAGATGCAGGATTTGAGCCATGCTCTCTCTGTGTGGAGTTTCTACGTTTCTCTGATGAATGTGTGGGTTCCCTCCAGGTATTCCAGCTTCCTCCCACCATTTAAGATATGCATGTTAGGTGAACAGGTCTTTCTCATAATCCATCTGTTCAAAGAAAGGTTAAATTGTATTGATGGACGAATAATTGTACAAAATAAATGTTTTTTTTACTGAGGCGAATAACAGAATCTAAAATAGTTTCTAATTAAAAAGAAGATGAATGTGTGCTCTTTAGAATACATGACAGCCAAAGAGGATTTTAGGGAATTATGTGAATGATGAAGCTCAGAAGTTTAAGGAAAGCCCATCCTGCAACGGATTTAAAGCAAAACCCTGTAATAAAACAGCACCAATCCTGTTGCTTTGTTCTTTGCTTTCCTCAGGCCTTCGACAGTAGAAAGGAGAGAACTGACAGTATCTCCATGCTACGATCTAACCACCCACCCTGCTTTGACCTTTCCATTAATAATAGGCTTTTCAGTAAGAGCTTGCACTGCACAGTGTGAGAGACTCCTCCAAATGGTGTACAGCAAAGAGCTTTAGCCACAGCTTCAGAGAAAGTAGCCAGAGATGGAAAATTAGCCTCTTCTTGCACTATTCTCTAAAGCTCAGCAATCCTCTGCACAGACAGGAAGGTTACAGGTGATTGAAAAGCCCTAACAAATAAAAAAAGGCAGGTGGAGGAGTGAGAATAAAGGCTCTGGAAACTTCAGATAAATTACATTCAGTGAAGAATACATTGGTTTCAGCTGTTTGCATTTGAAGGCGATTTTATTTGACTTTATGCTCCTCCAATGTGGAGTTCACAATTAATTTGTGTGAAGTGCTTTTAAAGCAGCACTGTTTAACTTTGGCAGATTTTTGCTTTTTTCTGCCTCCCAAGGAAGCCTAATGGAGGATCTATCTTCTCTGAGCTCTTTCCAGTCAGCAAAAGTTAGTCCAATATTAGTTATTTCCCTCTTATTCGTCCAGTCTTCCTCCAGTAACATTGTCTTGTGTTTTTATTGGACCAGTCAAGTTCCAAAAAGCCATTGAGTTGACTCGGACAACACAGAACAGCAGCTGTTCTAGAAATGAACATGATAAATTCTGGTGTGCCATCAAGTCAGAAGCACATAATTAAATCGGAAAGTTATATAGAGTCGTATTTATGACTTAAGTTTGAGCCTAAAAGGACTTTCTGATGTAGTTTACTGCTCATTGCACCAAATTCATTAATGAGAACATTTAAATTCAGCTTTGTACCTCATTTTTATTTTTATTAATTATAGTAACAAAAATCTATTTTATTCTAAAAACTGTGTTCATCTAAAACATCTATTCTCTGTCCTTCGTTTGTCCAATTCATGGTTGCAGCAAAGCTGGAGCCCATCCCAGCAAATGAGAGGCAGGTTCACCCTGGACAGCTCGCCAGTCGCTCACACAGCCCGGGAAAACCTTTCACAGAAAGATAATTGCCTATGGGGAAAATCCTTAGTGAGGCTTACTGTGGCTGTGTCTCGCCGCCTCAGAGGACCGGTTGGTGGACTACACAGTACACTGCTGCACACCAAGCACCGTCCCATTCGGTAGGCACTTCTGAACCCAACCAATAAATCTGCAATATATTTAGTGTGCAGCGGAGGCCACTGGGGTGGCTCTTTGGCTAGCTGGGTTCTCCCACAATCCACTTTGTGGGAAAATAAAAACAAAGCTGCTCTTTCCTGGGCTGCCAAACACGTAGCAGTACCTCCAGTCAATGTCCCTCTGAAGACAAGGGGGTGACCTAAAAAACCTGCATGCTGGGACGATTTGCTTTTATGTTGAGTTTTTTCCACTATAAGAGGAAACAGAGCTTTACCACCTGTGATGCATTTGTAAGGAGTGCATTCAAACAATTTATTCAAAGACAAATTAGTTAGCATATGAAACAAACAGCAGACAAGTCCTCACATTTCCCAAAGGGTAAGATCATGGTTATTAAAGAAATGTTTGTATCTTACATAAAAGGATAAATCTTTTGCATGTTCACAGAGCCAATCTTCCCTCCTCTGCCCAATATAATCAAAATATATGCGTGACATGACATTTTAACACGTGCTGTATCCCCACAACATACCAGCAGCTCTGCCAAAGTACTGTCAAAATTGAAAAATGATGGTGGTTGAAACCAGAAATGTCACAGCATGTAAAGCCATGTTTCTGTCTTCTTGCATCAGAAGCTCATTTTGTGTATAAAATGTAAATTTTCCACCTGCTCTTTGGATGATATTAATCTCCAAACACCCATGTGTGCACACATCCTCTTTGTTCCCATTTCCAATTATTCCTCTATTGTCTTCATCGAATTACGATGGAGTCAAGTGGCCTTTCCTTCTCTGGATTTTATTTTACAGGTGATTTGTCCCAAGGTAGTTTTTACATTTCCAAGCACTGAAGCAGATTAGGGACTAGCATGCATACTTTATAAATGATTTTCTCAAACTGCAACAAAAATATTGCCATTAAGAAAGAGAAACTGTTGAATTTTCATCATTTCCTCCCAAAATTCCCACTGCACGTCTTTAAAACATATCTATAAAAAATATTCAACAGAATATTACATTTGCTTTGAAGACTCATCTTTTCATGTCATTCGGGTTGAATGTTTAAATTCAAAATGGGGGGAAATCATTCATCACCCTGCATCTGTAAGTGTGGTCTGTGGATGGCTTTAATAGCACACTGTCAAATCACAGTTCCTTCCTTTACCCGACATTTATCAAACGAATAAGCAGAGAGGCTGATGACTAGGAAATGTGCTGTAAGTGGGAGCCTCTTTTGCCTTTATTAATCCTCTGAGTGATCATTGAGCAAAATATTAAATTATGGCATGGAAGGCTGGAGTGACAGGAGGTAATCATGCTGTCTGAATGATATGTAATTGTTTTCTGAATTGTAATTACAGGGGGAGAGACAACATTGGCCGACTATAATTAGCGGTGAAGAGCAAAGTTTTTCAGTGGAAAATTGGAATTCTCAGAGGATGTGAGCCAGCAATATGAGCAGAGAGAAAAAGAAAAGCAAACCTCCTACCTGCTACAAGCCTTCATTTTATGAGTGTTTATCCAAACATGCACATGTGGATGATAAATGTGGGCAATTCCTCCGAGGCAGAGCTCTTTATACAAGTGTTACATGAGGACAAAAAGCTACTGCTGGTCATATTGTAGTTGCACGTTTAAAAAGGATATTATGATTACTTTTTCTGTGCAGGCTGTGGAAGATAGCACATTTACCAGGAGGTGTCCTTTAGGTCTCCCCTATCATTCTCAAAAGAGAGCAAACACACATAGCAGACATGTTTGGTCTGTATCTGGGCTACTTTTGGCACCAGTGGGTTTGTCAGTGGTGTGTGGGCAAAACGTGGACCTGTATGGCTCGAATAATGCAAAGTCTCCTGTGGGCCCCATGAGGTCCAGAAACCAGTTTTTGGACTAGACATTGATTACAGCAAGTATTTTATTGGTCAAAAGTGATGCTAATACAGGAAGCCTTCCTTGTTGGTCACATTTGGTAATCCTGTGGCTGAGTTTTGGCAGCAACACTTCCATTTTGTCAAAAGCATAAATCAAGATTAAATTTGAGGCTAAACTTATTTTGTTTCTTGGAAATAACTCTTAAAATGCATTTCTGATTTTCATAATAATTGTACTGAGTAGTATTAAATAATGCTAGTGCTCCATAAAGAAGCTTCCTGTGTTTATAAAGAAGCCATACAGAGGGAATTCAAGTCAGTTAAAGTTCATTAAGATAAAAAATCCTGTAAAAAAAAAAACCTTTTAGTTTTATGAGGGTCAATTTTATCTTCAGGAAAACTGCAAGAGACATTTATTTATGACTCATCTATTTAGATGTCATTTCATCTGGAAATTTGGCACAATTGTGGCTGGGTCCTTTTGATAGACATGTATCTGAAATCTGCAGGAAGAAATTCAGTGTGGCACAAACATTTTTTTAGCTGGCTAACAGTATACCTTAGCTTTAGCCACATAGCACCTTAACAGCTTCTGTTAGATCAGAGTTAATAATCAGGCAAATTAATGCAATCTGCTCATTTCCTGATATCAACGTGCACTGTGGTTTAATAATCAAACATAATGGGTCATTTTCAGAGACAAACAACTATAAAAAGAAAGAAAGAGAAAAGACAAGAGTCAACATTAGATAGACTTTTACTGGCTGGAGACATCTCAGATAAGAGACAGGATGCAAGATGGATGCCAGCTTAACCAGCATTACGGGGCATCTCGCTGAGATATCTGCCGAAGTTTAGTAGTGCTTATTTAAGTTATTTTTTAGCTTTTACAGAAAAATAACTATACAAAAATTGTTTCTACATCTATAATTTTTGTTTTTTAGATCGTGCTTAAGATCTAATATTATCTAATATTTAATATTTTTTACACAAATTTTTTTTTTTTATAAAGCATCATTTGAACCTTTGGCTGAAACTAAATGAAAATGCATGGCTGATCTTACAAATAAAGTATTTATCATAGCCAGGCTTCCATTTTATATAGCAGGCTTGAGGCAACCTTGTAAAAACCTTGAAGGCTGTGAAGCAAATTAACTAAGTAAGTACCTTCAATTACGAGCGACGTGCGTGATCCCAGTAAAAACAATACAATGCTGAAGATAGGGAGGATGAAGGCTATGATAATTAAAACGACAGAACGACGGGACAAATACAAAAATATAAAAATACAAAATAAGAAGAGGAATTGGAACTAAAAATCAACAAGTTCACACAATCGCACAGCTGAACCCTGAAGCAGTGACATGCAGAGGATGTAAAACAGAAAATATTCTTTTCTGAATCAAAACCATCAAACAGAAAAACACTACAAAAAAAAAAAATCATCTGGGATGAAGATCTATAAAAAATGCTCAACAGGACTGCGCAGCCACCACACTGTCACATGACTAATTCTATCCTGCTCAGACTGGAAACTGCTGGAAAGTGCAACTGTTTATAAGCTGTGCAGGTAAGATGCTATGTCATTTATGCTCTTAATGCACAATATGTTTTCTTTAAAATGGCAGAAAAAAAAGGCAACCTCGGGTTATTATCACATTTTCTGCCTTTGAGCATGCTGTGAAATTTCAGCTAACATTTCTTATTCACAACTTCTGAATGGGAATAAAAAGCAGCTGTGTAATCACAGCTAATTACAGGACAGTAAAACATTAACCAGGATCAATTATGAAATATGACATTTTCTCTACATAACACTAAATGGGATCTAAAAGTATGTGGTTGGATTATATTCTTTAATTCGCACAATCATTCAGAACTTTACGTTGGGTTTTGGATACGTGTGTACATATGTATGTATGTACATACATATGTACACACGTACATATGTATGAGTGTACATGTGTATGTACATACATACATATGTATGTGTGTACATGTGTATGTGTTCATATGTATGTATATGAATTAAAAATGTTCAGTTTTTATTGATCATATTTTCATTTTCTGTGTCTTTAAAATAACCAGTGATGAAAATGAAGGTGGTGTCCGTCACACACTGCAGTTGAATTGTAAATTATAATGTTCAAATATTAAACCTAATCTGAGCTGAACTCTAAATAACCCCTCTAAAATCTAAGTCTTCATTTCCAAACTGTGCATTCCCAGTTTGAACTGGTTCAGGATGGCCATTTTCTCATCTGGGACCTTGTACAAACTTAATCAATTAATAGCAATGCGTTGCCTGCACAGCAATACTCAAAAGAGCATGAAAGCATCACGTCGCTCTCACTTCAAAGACTGAAAAACACAGTAAAGTTGATAGAAGCAGCGTGTGTGAAGTCTGCTAAACGGGAAGGTAGGGAGGCTCAAAGGAATGCTGATACACACCTTTTTGGTTGGCAGCCCAAATGTGAGCCTGGTCGCTTAAGGCTATTGGGAAGAGGAGCCATGTGAAACAGCGTGGAGCATAGTAATCACAACTCTCCTGCTTTCCCTCTCTTCACTCCATCCTATTTTCCTCTTCAACCCAACCATTCCTCCCCTGGCTTTCCTTCTTCCCACTCCCCACCTGAAAGCTTTACCTCCTCCATCTCTTCTTTTCCATCCATTTATCCTTGCTGGACCTCTGCAGCGGTCCTGTAAAACATTCAGTGAGCTGAAGTTTTTCCTCTTTGTGTTTGGAATAAACAAGTTGAGTCTGTGTGAAAGACAAACGGACCAGCTTGAAAGACAGATGGGCCTGGGTGTTATGAGAAAGAGCATGTTAGACGCTGGCTTCTGATTACAGCACTTCCCCATTTTAACCACACCCTTCATCACCTGATATCTACAGCTGTGAATAAAACCTCTGAACATCCGTTCACATTAATACGACTGCTGTCTTCTATCAATTGCCTTGTATTTCTTTAAGGGTGAATAGAGGATGTTATCTTGTAGTAATAAAGGAATCCCTTAGGCAGGGAAATCTCATCATCTATAACCCAGTTATTACTTTTCAATGTCATGCAGTGCAGATCAATAACCTTTGAGTTCTCTGGAAATTACTAAACAAATGGCACCTCCACAAAGAACGTCTGCTTCTGACCTTCCAGTCATTTCCATTCTATACCTCACAGATCTGTAGATCCAGCCATGGCATGAAAAACAACAGGCTTTTGCAGCGTGCAGGAAGAGCAGATGTGACATTGTGTTCTACTAGCAGCATCTTTAGTGAGCACCTTCACTTCATAAGATGCTGTTATCTTCTTCCTAAACACATTAAAATGGTCTATTAAGCCATTTTTCTTTAGGTTTTACAAACCGTTTTTCTCCCAGTCTTCGTTTGGTGACAGAGATGAGCATTTTGTGGATCTTCTGTTTGATGTTTTGCTCTTCAGATCATGCCAGGGCTTTAAAAGAACTTTATCACTGGCCAATATGATGGGAATATTTACCAGCCAAACTGGATTTCCACTAAACAGAATCTTTATTTTCATCTTCTCGTAGATCAGGTGTACATCTATAGACGCATATATCAGGGAAAGATGAAAAGATATGTTTGTGAGTGCAATTTAAACCCCTGACCTTTCACCTTATAGTCTGGAAGAAGAGAACAGTACTGGGAAAGTTTGCCACAAGCACGCCGGATGCTATTTAGCCGTCTGTCAGGTGTTGAACGTCTCATAATGACTCATTATGTGAAATACTTGAATGAAGGGCAACTACCAGTGGCATAGCTTCTGAATAACTCATTTAGATGGTATATGAGCACTAACCCATAAAATACGCTGCCACATTTTCATGTGTCAAGACTGTTTATGTGGATAAAATGGCAGCAGATGCAGTTGTACAACTTATTCTGCAGATTTATTTGAAAAGTAGCCATCTAAAATTAAATTATGGATTCAATTGTATCAAGTGCTTTGCATCAGAAAGAGAAGCTGCTGGTGTGGGTGTGAAGCAAATATGCAAACCGGTGTCTCACATTTTAACAGGTGTAGATCAAACTGATGATGAAAGCTACCAGCTAAAGAGTGCTGCAAGCCTGGAGACATCGCAAAAACAGGACTTATGATTATGTGACACCTGTGATATGAGGTTAGGCGATGTTATATAGTGATACATGTAATGAAAGTACTTGTCACCAGGAGGCAACAGTCTTTTTATAAGCAGGGAGTTGTTTGGGTCTGAGTTCAGATAGACAAGAGTCTGCTGGCCTGTTATGTCAGCAACAAAGCAGTTCTCTCCATCTTTCACCAAGATATTACAGGCCACATTGGATTTTTCCAGCCTATATGACATTCTTAGGTTACGTCTTCATGCAAGACCCCACAGTGGTGAAATTTACAGATTAACTGCAGCAAAAACACAAAGAGGAGTCAGAAATGCAAGATATAGAACAAACAAATAAATAAGGAACATAATTAAATGTTAAAAATTTCAACTGGATGTGTTCATAGTGTGCTTGAGAAAATACACATCAAAATAATTAATAGCTCAGGTAGGAAATTAGAGCAAAACAGGGTTTGTTTTATTTATTTATTTTGCCCCCTAAAAGGAAAATCATGTGATAATGTCTGCATAAATAGCTTTAATGTGGGGAGTAATTCAAAATACAATTAAAAACTCATTAAAGAAATAAAAAAAACAATCCTATTAATGAGTAAATTTAATGTAAAGAAAAAAAATTCAATAAGTTTTTTATTTATTAATTATAATAAATACAAAACATATTAGTAATATAAAAGTTCTAAAAAAAAAAAAACCCTGCATTTAAAACAACTTCTGGGTTTTAGACTCCTGGACGGCCATTACCCTGCAGGTTTATTTCTATGCACACACACACCTGAAAGCCATCAATGGCCTTTTGAAGAACTTCACTACCAGAAACCAGTGTGTTGTAAAATGTTCTGGATCTGTGATAAATAGTTTAAACGTATGAGTGTGTGTGTGTGATTGCTAATCTCTATGCAAGAAGTGACAAAGGCGAGGGCAGTTTCTCAGGCAGCAGATATAAAGAATCAACTCTGAAGTATTTATGCGCTCGTCTCTAAAATGCCACCATTGCAGGTTTTAAACAGTCTGTTCAGAGCTTTAATCACACAGAGAAAACTTTGTTTCATGCTAAATACTTTATCCAACCTAAACATCTGCAAAGATATAATAAACCAACCAAATATGACGATGAATTAAAAAGATCTTTAATCCTAAGGTAGAAGTTATTCCTACATGTATGGCTTTACATACAGGTCTAGTAGCGAGACACCCAGTAACACACAACCTGTCTGCAGAGAAATGCTAACAGTGTTCATTCAATTACCTTAGATCATCCATTAAATGTCTACAGAGGGCCATGTTCTGATAAAACTGTTATTCAGATGTCAAACAGCAGCCATGTTTATGCAAAGTTCCCTGGATGGGACTCCTTATTGCAAAATTGGTTTAGACAGTAAAAGCGGGCTATCAGCAACCAGCCAGGCAGCAGTAGAGGTACCATATTTCATTCTGGACCTAAAGTCTCCATGAAAGGCTACAGAAAAGATTACAGCACTGAACACTATCAAATAACAGGAACACAGTTCATTTGGTTAAGTTTGACACATTCCTGGTTATCGCAGTGGAACGTCATGTTTGGTACGTAATAATGCTAGCACCTCCGTACCTCAATGACGGCTGCACGCCGTCCTGTCAGCACCATGTCTTGATGATAAATAATTTAACTAATGAGGAAAAGAGCAATCGTCTTTCTAATTTTTATGGTGCTCTGGCAGCCCGTCACTGTCCACATGGTTGTTAAATTTTATATGTGGAGCTGGCAAGAAGCTAAATCCAGACCTGCTGCAGAGGACCTATAACCACATCAGGGGGGGCGTTAACACTGCTCAAGCTTCTAGTTCCAGGTTATGGGAGTTTTGGAGCATCTTTTTCAAAGTCACTCCCATTTGCTGCATTCCTGCTGGTTTTAGATGTTTACTGCTGCAGCAGCTAAAGCAGATTAATGGGTCTTCATATTTAGGGATGAAATTTATATAAATTGTGTTGGATCAGGGATGCCTCTAAGACCTGCAGGATTACGGAGCTGGACAGTCCTGATCTACAAAAACAAACTTATAGAAAATATTTTCACTGAAAATTCTCAATAATCACAACATTAGAGTCTGAATTGAGCTGTGGTTTGAGTTGTGCTTTGTAAACATGATTTGGAGGTTGTGTTTATTGAATTCACTATTTTCTATTCAGTGCAGTACAATTAATGTAAACAAGAGGAAACACATTTTTAAAAAAGTTACCAGTTTGACATCTAAAGTATCTAATCTCTGACAGGAAAACTGATTATGTCTAAATAAGATTTATTATTCGTGGTGGACTTTAACACTTTCCACTTTGGGCTTTCTTCACAGATACAGATATTTAGATAAAATAACTTTTCTATGGAAACTTTTTGAAATGCAGCTTCCAGGGTGGAGTATTGTCACCAACTAGCTGCATCATTAATGTCCAGTTCAGAAAACAAGGAAGTTTGTTTAATAATCTCAGATTCAGCACTGCTATATTCTGGTTTTAATCACTGAATGTGTACTTTGATTCCATGGCGATGGTGTTAGCATAGATAGCGCTGCTGCTAACATGCTAGCAGAGATTTCTTCTCTCTTTTTTTTTTTAAAACCACCTTTGCACATCTTTTCCTTCAGACAGACTTGAGACTCCTAAAACATGTACAAACAGCAGCAGAAAGTTTTGTCCAGAGCAGTGTACATCACACAGAGACATTTACTATAACAGTGCAACAACAATCTGCTATGCTAACACAACTCAATGAAATCTATTTATTACACTTTATATTCTGACACGTTGCATGAAAACATTTCTAAACTGTACCTAACACATTTTGCAGCATGTGTGACTAAAATCTTGCCACCATTTCTCTGTTTTCTTCACATAATTTGTTTTTCCACTGGAAGTTGCTTCGCCTCAACACTAAACGGCAGATCATACAATTCACTGCAGTTCCAACAGATTGTTTTCTGTGAAAGCTGCTATGAGGGTGTGTTGGATTTGTTTGGTGTTTATGTATTGTTTAATAGAGGATGCTGTGGTTCATGGTGGACATTCAGCTAGTGTCTGCTGCAATGACATGCCCACTGTCACGCTAATAAAATGAAAATGCTGCAACTGTTCATTTCACCTGAAGATTCACGCAGATGTGTTTAATAAAAGGCAAACTGCATGTTAACTCCTCCCATCCCAAACACTTTGCAGAGCACATATGAGCCATAAGCTGAAGCAGCCTGCTTTCAGAGTGGATATGCATTTGTTTATTTATGCCTATTTTTTTCCGTTTTACATCACAAATGAGACGTAAACTCAGACGGGACTGTGAGTGATGTGGGTGGGGGAATCATTTGAGGACATACAGGTACAGCTGCTGTTTCTCTTTAGCTTTGGTTTGAATTACAAAAGCCATTTTCTCCATTTCTCTACCTACTCCATCCCTGAGGAGTGACAAATGCTCTCTCTATTAGACTCTTCTGTGCATCCCAGATTGTATGAATAACAGAGTAAACAACCAAAGATCAGGGAGACTCCAGTAAAAGCGTCTTAAGACCCTTTTTATTCCATCTTTTCTCTCCATTTCTCCAATAAGGATTTACACATCTCCATTTCCATTTTGTCCTGCTAATCCCCCTCTTTTCCACTGTGCAGTCTGCTGCCTGCCAGTCTTTTCTGCAAGAACTGTATTTAAAGGCTTTTCCATGATAATGACCAGAGATGGAGATTTCACTCCCTTCTTATTCGTTTTGATGGACCAAACCAGATAAAGACAGCTCAGGACAAACATTGGTTCATTGCGATAAGAAGAAGACACGTCTTGGCATGAACCACTAACACACACAGGCACACACACATCCAATAATCTTTGACTTAATTATAAAATAGATTGAAGCAGCAGTAGTTATCTCAAGTCTAATGCAATAACCACAAATCATAACCAACGTCATCAAAACTCAAGAAAGCAATCTTGTATGAAGGCACCATCATGCCACTGCATTCATATTCAATTAATAATAATAAGAGTTAATGTTGGGGTGAAAATGCATTCATGTGCAGGAAGCTGCTCGTCTCTGGGCAGCTACACAGAAACTATCGCTGCACACATGATGCAGCACCATCAATCAATCACTTGATCAAAACTTTACACAGCACTTTTCATATAAAGAGGAGCGCAAAGAGCTTCACAGATTATAGCTTAATAATAATAATGACACAAAATTAAAACCTTTCACATACAAAGCGTAACCCCCCGTAGTCAAGTAGGAAAACAGCCAAACAGCAGCTCCGTTAGAAATCTGTTCAGCTCATCTGGCCATTTAAAATAAAAAATGAATGCTCCTCAAAGAGCTGGTGTTGCATCGGACTGTAATCCAGCAGCTTTTACTGGAGAAAAGAAGCTGATTCTGACATGAAAACATCAGCCTTTTGCCAACACAGAGCTATTTGTCAGCCCCTACATGACACCAGTGGCTAGGTGCAACAGAGTGCAGACTGAGCTTTTTATGGATTAAAAAGGCCCTCTGACTCGTGGTTTACATGGCAGGATATTTGGTGGCTATTGTGCTCAGGTTAAAAGGATCCATCTCACTTAAAGGAACTGACAGAAAGAGTAAAGTACACTCTGTGGCTTTTTTCAAGAGGAGCTTGAAAAATACAGTTGCCCAGCAATCACCGTGGTCTTTTTTCCTCCTATGGACTGCTATCTATTGGTTTTACAGGATTAGTCTGCTCCTGTGTGTGTGGACTGCATTTGGATGAAGCCAAATTAAATGGTGATCACTGCCTTGAATTGCCCTTTTTCCACTCTAAGGGTGAAAATAGTCCACTCGTCCCCAAAGAAATCAGTCTTATTTGACTTCTATTTTAGAGTAGGACTACAGAGTAATTATGTCAAATTTACAAATGTGCCAAACAGCCACACACACACACACACACACACACACACACACTCACACATATTTGTTGAACAGATTGGTTTTATCATGAGGTGCTTTGCCAAGTTAGCTCAATTAGCTTTCAGGATTTGCTGCTTCTGGGGTTGAAGCCAGTTGGTTTTCTTCCGGTCTTTGTGTCACCTGCTCCCGACCTTCTTATGTAATTTAACACACATGTAAATACGCAGCATTTGATTTGGTGATTTTACACATTAGCCTCGTTGCATAACTGCCATATTTTGGCCACATTGTAAAATGGATCTAATTAGACTTTCGCTGCAGATTCATCCTGCATTCTTATTTCTGAAAACCCTTCAAATATGACTCAATGCTACAGGGCTAAAGGAATTTAATTAATCATTTATTAAATTTTGATTGATCATATAGCAATATTTGCCCCCAAAAACCTGTACCTGCTCATCATCCTCCAAACATCTCAGTAACACCAGAAAACATTCTAAATTTGTCATATATATATATACAGGACTGTCTCAGAAAATTAGAATATTGTGAAAGCGTTCATTATTTCCTGTAATGCAATTAAAAAACATGAAATGTCATACATTCTGGATTCATTACAAATCAACTGAAATATTGCA
>JBAMIG010000016.1:17652479-17676271 GCA_037177335.1 Kiunga ballochi | reverse complement strand
ATGGAGCCGGGCCTCATGGAGCCGGGCCTCATGGAGCCGGGCCTCATGGAGCCGGGCCTCATGGAGCGGCCCACAGCCGTCACAGCCGGGAGTAAAACATACCATTTGTTCACTTGTACTTCACATCTAAAAGCACAGACCAGCTTGTGAAGGTAGTAGTGATGAATCAGCACCACATGTCAGGAAGCTGCAGAAAACATGCAAATCATTTTCTGCACATTTACAAACATGATGTTTTGAAGCAGATTTAAAAAAAATAGCTTTTTTTTTTTAAAGGTCTTTTAAATTATTTGTATTTACTCCGCAACATATTTAAAGCCTCAAACTGTGATAGAAACAGAGAAATGTAAACATCACTGAGATGAAACTGACGTCTTGTTTTCTTGTGATTAATCAACTAAAATCCTCATTAAGTGGTGATCACTTTACATGGATTTTTATTTGAGCCATTAACATTGTCTACCGTGTCAACTTGGTGGCTTTTAGTTTGTCAGCATGTGGAGGGGGATCCTGAGGCGGTCCCAGTCCCGCAGAGAGGTGTAATCCCTCCAGCATGCCTTGGGTTTTTACCAGTATCTCCTCCCAGAAGGAGGAGCGGGGACTCTCATCCTCTCCCGGATGGCTGATCTTTTCACACTCTCTTGGGGAGAGCTCAGCCACCCTGTGGAGGAAACTTGCTGGTATTCAAGGCTTGTTGCTACAAGCATCAACCTGCACATGCAGAGCTTTACCAGAATCTTTCAGCAGGACAGAGCGACGCAGAGTGTGCAGCGCCGCAGATGCAGCTCTGATTCGCCCGTCACCCTCGCACTTCCTCCATCCCTCTATCACAACCCTGACACAGTGCATCTCCTCTGCATGTCCGACCTGCAGCAGACACTCCAGCCTTACCCAGCTGAGCCCCACAGCCTTTAATCTGGAGGTGCTAATATTCATCCCAGTGCTAACCAATCTAAACAAAGAATTGAGCTTATAAACTTCCAGTTTCATTATAAGAGGAATTTCAGAGGAATTTGGACTCTGAGAAGTGTGTTGTGTGGCACATCCACTGCTGTCTCTAATAAAGCAATAATCTGTCTGCTTTAAGACTCATGCTGAAGGACGACAAACAGAGCAAAAGAGAATTTGATGAGCAAGCTTTAACCTCCAGCCTGACCTGGCAAACAGACTGATGACTGATTGATAAGCAACACACTAAAGTCACTTCTACTTTATCCTCCTTAATGGAAACCAGTTTAGTGTGAGGGGGCTCTGAATTACCAGCAACGCTGGATGATATCATCACATCTAGAGGTGAGAATGTTTTGTGTCTTTGGCTCCAGCATAGATTTGGGATCTAATTTGGTGTTTAAGCAAAAAATAACGCAGTGACTCAAAGTATGTAGGTGGGTGAGCCGCTAAACGGAAATCCGGATCAGAAGCTTACCCTCCAGCTGGTTAGAAATCACTTCAAAGCTGCTGGTAATCAACTTTAAAACAAACTTCACTGTGTTGAGTACGAGCTACATGATGATCCAAAAGCATTAAACTGTATTATCAGATGAATTTAAGGTTGTGTTTCTGTGTATGGAGCAGAGGGGACCGGTTGGGGCCCTCTGGGCTCCCAGAGTGCCTCATCTATACCAGAGATGTAAATCGGACGGGACGCATATCAGCTCTGGGATTGGTGGGAGTCCATGGTGACCAGACCCGCTTCTGAGTCAAACACCAAGAAGCAGATATTTAGCCAAGCAGGAGTCATTGAAATGTCCTGGAAGTGAGTCGGTTATTGCAGTAAAACAGAGCTTTAAACAGTACCGGGTCTTCAGAGGACAAGCAAGTCAAGGCTTTTTTGTCATTACTGATTGCAGCACATCTGTTCTGACCTTGAGATTTAATGACATCTTCCTTCTGCTCAGGATGGGAGAGTCAAAAAGGTCAATCTTGCCCGAGTAGGGACAAATATTAAACTTGTGTGAATTATCTTGACATCATGACTATATGTCTTCAGGCCAAGAGCAAAGTGTGTGACTATTTCCATCAATTTGTTAGGATAAAAGTTTGTCAGCTTTCAATTTGTTTCCTGTCAGCTCATAATCAGAGGCCTGGAGAGGAAGAGGGTGGTATTTAAGAGACATAAATGAAGGGTAAAGGTTTTATCAAAGATGGGGAATCAGTAATATGCACGATGACGTTGCTGCTGTAAAATGTAAACTATGAACATGCTGAGTGATATTTCTGTCCTTGCAGATGCAACAGCAACAAACCTTTAAACATCATATTTGACTAGTTTACCATAAACTGAGTTAACATAATGCTAATCACATTAGCATACACGTTTAATGCATTTGCAGTTTCTGTGCAGGTTGGACTTCTGCAACGTAAATGAAAACCTTTTACCCTTAAAGGGCTGTAAAACTCTTCATCCGCCTCCCGTTTCTTTATGTTCTGCTTTCAAACGGTCTGGATTTCTCCTAATCTTTTAAAGTAGAGTGAGAAATGGCTCTTTGAATTTCCTTTAAAAAGTTTTTCTTTGGCTGCTTTTTCACTTATTTTCAGTCCAGTCCTTGCTCCGGACCATTTTTTTTTTTTTTTTTTTAGAGAAGTAGCTTTTTTTTGTTGGTTTTCTTTCATGTCAAACCAATAAACACTGACCCATGAATCATTCAAGTGAGAAAAGAAGTCTAACCAGTGTGCAAACCAGCCTTAGACCTAGTAAAAAACAGCTGAAAATAGGATTTTAGACACTTATGAACAGATGTCTTCTGCTCCCATTTCTGCTTTTAAAAAATGAGTAATATAAATGAATAAATAATTAAATCATGCAATAAAAAAACATAAAGGATCTCATGTCCTGAATAAATGCAGCAGAGACCTGAACTAGGACCAGAGAGATGCATCAGGACCGTTTCCTGTTGGCAAGGCATTATCAGAGATTGTCTCATTATAAATTATTTCATGAGGATTTTTTTAAACATTTTAATGCTTATGGGTGGATATGTTAGACACATAGTTAGACACATTTTGCATTATTTTAGAGTCAAACCTTTTCTCCAAACCCGGTTAAACCCAATCTGAAACTGCTTCTTGTCTTCTGCCCCCTGGTGGACACATTCTTCCCTACAATAAAACTTATATTTTTCTTGAGTTGGGATTTAACCCTCTTGTGACCACCAACCGAATTATTTTGCACAAATACTTCAGGAGTTACAGTAACGACGCTCCCGCTACAAATGTGTGATGCTCCTCTGAAACCCGCCTGTGATTGGACGCTCCTCATGTAGGGGTCCTGTGTTTTACTGTAAAAACAACCAAAACGGGAGAAGACGTCCATTTTTCTGCTTATTGGTGGTTTTATAAATAATGCATCACTTTGTATCGCTCCACGCCATACAGCATACTTCACATGTAGAGCCAGAAGTCTGCCTGCATACCAAACGAACACACTAGAAGCACAAAAGCAGCAGATTTTATTCAGTATTGATTGTAAGCTTAGAATTTCCGCTCCATAAGGAACCCAGCCTTGAATTACCTACTTTCACGAGGCAGAAAACTTGTAAGTGGACCGGTTCTTTTCCAGTACCAGCCACATTCACCTGTTCCCACACACGCCATACATTCAGAGCAAATCCTCAGTACAGTCACGCCGATGAATGCTGAGCGGGAATGTCGGCTTCAGAGTCTCACCCAAGGACACTTGGACATGCTGAATGAAGCAAAGCATTAGTCCACTAACCTCACACACTGGCGGATGATCGTTTTACCTCCAAAGCCACTACTCCTCACGAGCCAGACATTTCTGAACTTAGAATATGTTTGCATACTAATAGCAGTACGATCTTCCTTCACCAGGTTGTGTGTCAAAAAAAGAAGATCCCCTGTGAAAACAACTTGCAAGAGAGCCACCATCTGCTGCAAGAGATACAGTCTGTCAGGATTTTCAAAGAAGAAGAAAATGCCACGAGACAAGACTGATTCATTTCTGTCTTCCATTTGCAGGAATTTCCTTATTTAGATATCATTTTAACCTCTGTTCCACTGCCACTGTGTGTGTCAGCCCATTGATGAGCCCACTGTGGATTTGCCTTATTTTAGAACACAGATGAATTTGTCCACCTTATTCACTCTGTGTGGGAGTGAATACGGGGAGAAAGGAGGCACAAAAAAGCAAAAAAAAAAAATCAGGTATCATCAGGATGCATTACACTTGCTATGATAAGAGCATATGTGCCTCTTGGAATGGGTTTCAGCTGGTAGTGGCTGATAAGGAGGCACGGAGGTTGCAAGCAGGAAGAGGATGCTAGACAACCTTGAAACCTTCAGCCAATCAGCTTTAATTCAGCAACAAGCAAAGCAGCTATTATAATAAGATGGCATGTGTCTGTTTGCAATGCCAACTTAGATGAATGCATAAAAGGCGAGTGAGCCGTTGTTTGCTGTCTGGGACACTCAAGCAGAAAAAACTACGAATGGCGCCGGCTGGAGCCCGCTTTGCCTCAGGGAACCAGCAACGCACAGCCCTCTGAATAGCTGCAGGCTAGCCTCAAAGACAACAACTGTTTCAAACAGGAGTTTTCCATCGGCCAGCTCTGCGAGTTCTTTATTTATTTAGCCTTTCCAATGTAACAAAATACGTTTTTACAAAAGATCCACGGTGAACAAAAGGTGTGAAGAGGAGTTATATTTGTATAAAACAATTAAAGATGGAGTAGATTAAAAAAAAAAAGTTAAATAAAATATGCAAATAAATGGAGATACATGTGGACGGTGTGATGGAGCGGCGAGCTATCCAGAGTGTACCTGCCTCTCCAGCTTCCCAGTGACCCTGAACTGGGTTAAGATGTACAGAAAATTGAAGAACGAACATGCGAACAGTCCTTAAAGGGGCCGCATGTGAGAGTTACTGACCTCTAATGTTAACAATGAGCATTGCAATGACATCAAATCTCACAGCTGAGATTCTTTCAGACATAAAAGTGTGTTTGTGAAAAGATCCAGCAGCCATGACTGCCGTTCTACCCACGGTCCGCCATGTCAAACAAAGCTGTGTGTTTTAAAGCTCGGTAGATTCTCACTTCACACAGTTTGTCCTTTCAGGGAGACCGTAGTGAAAACGATGGCACAAGTAAGGCAGCTGCCATGTTAGCCAGCCGCTAGGAGACAAAGGAAGAAACGGGTCACGAGTCAGACGGTTTTAAATGAAAAACGATATTCTGTCAATAACCTGAACCAAACAGAATACGTACGCACGCCCACACACACACACGCACGCCCACACACACACACACACACACACACACACACCTACCTAAAGAAAACACATCACGGTCACCCATCATTATGGTAATAGTGGGAATGATGCCAGTAACATAATATTGTAACAATAAGATGGCTAAGCTAATTCGAGGCAGTAGGGATGGTCTTCTTTATGACACGTACATCTCTTATTTCAGTTTTTGATCATTTTTTATATTATTTATGTATTTATTCATCTTTGTGTTTTGTTTGTTTGTGTCTGAAACAAACTCCAGGCTGCGATACGGATCAGACTTTGTTTTCTCTCTGATCATTTATTATCGCTATGCTTTTACAATCTGTTGCATTAAACCTGAAAAAGTTTGGAGCATCTCTTTACATAGAAACTTTGCACAAGAGAAGCACAAAGGGATCTGTCAGAGCGAAACAGGAAGTAGCTGCACGCATTGTAATTAACTAGATTTTCTTCTTTTAGTGCTCTCTGCAAAACTCTGTGATGAAGTGTCACAATTACCATTTAATCACATGATTGCAATTATATAAGATAATGTGATTATGTCTGCTTTCTTTGTCACAATCATCTTTAGAAGCCTGCATGAAGACAGCTGGTTAAAGTAATAAATTTGCATCGTTTTCAACCATTTCACACAAAGATGGTTATAACATCTCAATGGGTCCAGTTTACACATGGAGGTTCTTAACTCGGTTTGGTTTTGAAAGCCTGAAAGGAGGAAAAAATACTATGTCTTTGTTTTTTTTTATCTTGGTTCCTGTAATAAACACATTTTCTTCACTGTTCAGATAAGTTATCTGAATTATTGAATTTTTATTATTAGGCTTATACAATAAAACGGACGTAAAATGAACAAAAGGAACAGATTTAATCATTAATCCTAATTTATATGTAAATGAATCCTCTCTAAGCTTATAATGCTTATATCCTGATTTGTAATTAAGTTAGTGAGTCAGTTTTAAAGACCAGACCGTTTTCATGTGCGCAAATATTGATGCAACCAAACAAAGCACAAATCTTTTAACATGATGGCTCCTTATAAAACTGGAGAAAATTACAGCTATACTCATGTATCATTAAAAAAAAAAAAAACATGACAATTTGCTGAAATCCATTCACATTAAATCTTCATTTGTAACGGATCTATTTGCTCAGAAGTACTGGAGAATCAAGTTAAGCAATACAGGAATGAATACATCTTTAAAGCTGCTGAACAGTGAAAAAGGTTTTTTTTCAGCTGTAAAAAGAAGCCAGACAAGCTTCTAGCTTTGCTTTTACTACATACTTGTGAAAATTTAAGGCCAGCTTATGTTTTCTGGAAAACACAGTCGGAACCCAGCCAGCGGAGTCTGAGCTGGAACTAGAGCAGGTGGGAAAACACACTGGGTTCAGTGGGAAGTACAGAGGTTGTGAGACTCCAGACCACAGCCAGCCGGAGAACCGTGTCTACCATAAAGCCGTGTTCACAAAATAAGACCAGAGTTTAAGGCAAACTTGGTTTGGATATGATTTAGTCAAGAAGTTGTTGCAGGTGAGCCAAGATGTCTGTATGGAAACATCATTGTCAGGTAAAGACAGGTGAGCGCTTCACTGGAAAAAGTAAATTAATGACAGTAGGAAGACATTCTCTGATCCCTACTAGACACCAAGAAAACACACAAACTTTATTACTGTGAGAAAACCCTTTAAAACCCTTTGGCTTCGACTTTTTAGCCTTTTTATTTCTGTTAACGGTGCCAGAGCTTATCAGGTTACACAGCCTCATGCTGTTTTGGTGCCAGATATGTGCCACAAAGATGCAGATATTGCTTTGCAGGAAATTAGTTAGGACAAACTTTTTTTTGTCAGAACTTTGAATTAAAAATCAGAAAAATGCTCATTATGCAAAATAATATGCATGATGCAAACAAGGACAAATGTGCTGCAGCCGTTCTGCCAGCAACAGTTTGATACTTCGTTCTGCAGAAAAGACATTTATAAAACTTGTTTGAAAGCAAAGAAAAGTTGGACTTAAACGACTCGTGTTAAAGCAGAAATGATAATACATCCACAGATTTTATTTATGTCGCTGCTTTCAGCCTGAAAAAGATGCCTTCCTGACTGATGGACATGCTGATGTGTTAAAATCTGACAATCTGTTTGCTTTTATCCTTCCAGCCTGATGCAAAAGATGCAGAAGTTTTCTTTCTTTAGAAAGACCCGATACGTTTAATGACCAATCATGACAGCTAAATATTTAATAAAAATATATGTATTTTTAAAACAAACATTTTAACAAAGCGTCTCTCCAGTGTAAATAGGTTCAATCTAAAATGCAACTAAAGAAATGTGTTTAATTTCCGTGTTTATAATGTTTACTAAATTATCTGTACAATAAAAAAGTCTCGCTGAAATGCTGAGCTTAATTAGACAAATGCTGGATTCTTTATTAAAGATCAAGCTCAAATACTCTGGCAAAGCCTGCCGTCCTCGTATGGCATGAATTTAAAAGATGGCAAAACCCCCTTATGTCTATGCATCTGATGTGAAGCTACAGCCACACTATTATCCCTGCCCGAAGGAAATATAATCCACTCTTTGTCTTCAGCTTATAGGACAGAGAAGTGAGCTGAATCGCCCTCCCATCCTTTCATTTGTTACATGCTAAGCTAAGCTAATAGCTGCCCTGCTGTTGATTCAGATTCAAGATTTTTTATATGTAGTTTAATCACAACTTTAAAAAAAAACACCTTCAAGTAAATAATTTGACATAAACCACATCTAATAAATAAATAATC
Organism: Kiunga ballochi; assembly: GCA_037177335.1. NCBI lineage: Eukaryota > Metazoa > Chordata > Actinopteri > Atheriniformes > Pseudomugilidae > Kiunga > Kiunga ballochi. The sequence continues at coordinate 17,668,246 of JBAMIG010000016.1, read as the reverse complement.
TGTATTTTTGCCCAACTTGTCAGCTTCAAAGTACAACATTAGAGCATTTTATTACTTGTTTTTGTGTCATGGCTCCTAAAACTGTAACAAAAGCTGATATAAGAGCCAAATATGATAATTTTACTAAAACTACCATCTTTCCCTGCTGGAGAACAAAAATTAACCCACAGGATAAACTAGAAGCCTGTTCAACACTGCCAGGCAGTGCATGATCTAGCTTAACCAAACATTTGATGCATCAGTATGCAGACGCTTTGCATCAGAATACGTATGAGCAGAATGAGCAGATTAGTTGGTAGAAAAGCAACAATAGTCTAGTAGCAACCGCTTGCAAACAAGGTGTGCATGATACCATCTGTGTCTGCACACCAGGTAGAACAAATGGTTTAGTCAAGGATATAAGCGAGTAGATGCTTATTTTTCAGTCAGCATTAAGTGCACCCACTTCCAAACCCCCTGTGATGTGTGCTACTCTGTTGTTTCTGAGACCACAATGGTGAAGCCACTCCACTCTGCCTTTAACTGGATGGTACCGACTGATGAGTCAATTAGCAGAGCTGGAAAGGAAAACATTGCTATGCAGCAAATATACGTTTAGAGAGATACCTTAAAAATGTTCACCTTTACAAATACAAACATACCTGTAAATGTCTGACAGCCAGCAGCTCAGCTAATGTTACCAGTGCTACACCGGTGCAGATGCTTCAGATCCAAACAAAGCAAATACAGAACAAATAAACTACATGGTCCTGCATGTCCCAGAGGACAGAAATGTAGGATTAGGCTATAGGGTTATGGGTAAAAGTAGCCACACAGAGCGGACAAATCTGCAGCAACTGTGATGCTATTAGAACCGTTCTGAAGGTAAAAGCTGGTCCAAGCCCGTACGGGCTAGCTAGCGCAAACAAAGAAGCCGTTATGTCGCTCAGGAATCCATCTCAAGTATGATGTTTATGTTTCCAGTGATTCAGTAGAAAATTCCAAACATAACCTCACAACATCACCTCCCCTGGAGGTTACCATGGTGATTTATCATGTGGAAAGCAAATAACCTTTGTGGCAGCTAATATAGCATCAAACAAAGATATAGAAGGGGAGGCAGGGTGCGAGCAAACATCCCTTACTGCTGTTCTGATGCTTCTGCAGGTACACAGCAAGTCAAAGGAAAATGTGGAGCAATTATTGTTTCCTGCTACCAGATGGGCAAAATTAAGCCAGCTCAAACAGAGACATAAATAAATATTCATCCTGTGAGAGAAAGAACGTCATTTATATGAACCTAACTCATTACAATAACTTGGTGAAATGTGGAGAAACTATAAACATCAGTTCTAAGAAGCAAGTATGAAATTATGAAAGAACATGATGAAGCTTTGAGTCGCTGGTCTGAGGATCGGATGCTCATCTTTCCGTGTTCCAGGGACTCCAGCTTCCTCCTACCGCCTAAAACCATGCCGGTTAGGTTGACGGGTCAGTCCAAATCATCCTTAGATGAGAATGTGTGTGTGTGTGTGTGTGTGTCTATATAGTTATAGATTTAATAGTATTTGTTTTATGAAACTAAAGCAAATACTCATATATTAGAGACCCATTTAAACTAATGGTGATATATATACTTTATAGCTGATATGATATAAATAAAATTCAAAATAATGAGCTTCTATTTTTCTCTCCTTTGTTTTGAATACATTGTTTCAGGCCTAGAAAATATTACTGTACAGCATATTAAATTAATTCATGCAAAACATTTTAAGAATTGCTTGGAAAAATAATGAGTGATTTATTATTCTAGTAACACAAACAGCATATTAAATGTGTGGCTCTTACAGTCTGCAGAGCTGCAGTAATGTTCGCATGGATCATTCAGCGGCTTTTGCATTAGACTGGTCATTTTGGACCTTTTTCATTTTATGACATGAGTCATGCTTAATGAGGCGGTTATTTGCAGGCATCCGTTTTATTTTTTATCTGGAGTCAGAGTTCATTCAGCAAAAGATCTCCCAGCTGGTAAAAGGGTTTTTTATTATTAGGCTAATAATAATATAGATGTCAGAGGAATAGTACTAACTGCAGTCTGTAAGATATGTTTTTATGATTTTACCAGCCTACGAGGATGTTTTCCCTGTCGGTGCCGAGGCTGCAGAACAAACAATCTGTTTATTTAAAGCAGACAAACCCAACATTTGTGATAACTAAAAACAAGCTGAAACAGTGGTGCATCCCAGCAGACGCAGGAAATGTTAGCGTTTCTGCAGGCTCCCTGTTTTTCAGGACTGAGTTGTAGTTTAAGAGCAGAGGAGCCTTGCAGAAAGACATCTGTCCTGATGATGGGGCATCTGTTACACTTGGACATGTTGCATATTACAGGAAATCATTCCTCTGTCTGGTGGATCAGCATCCTCCAACCATTAGCAGAAATTCACAGAAACAGTAAAACCCTTGTCTGCAACTAATGCGGTTCTTTTTTCAGGCTAGTAAAACAACTTTTACAAATCTAATGGCTTGAAGCTGGTTGTGAGCAAACAGGCAGTATTTCTGTTTCAGCCTCACTTTTACATGTTGATGTGATTCATGCAGCAGCTTTAATGAGCAAAACAGATCTAAAGTCATACTGAGAAGAAGTGAAACTCTATAATCAGATGTATAAGCTGCAGTTTTTATTCTCCTAAACTGGCCTATTAACAGCAAAAATGTGTTTTTTCAAAGCAGGAGTCCGTCCTTTATTTGTTAATCAGTGCTGGAAAAATCAGGCTGGTGAGGCGGTGGGCAGCTTGGATTTCACAGATTCACACTGAAATGAGCAACAAAAAAAACAAACAATCATGAGACCATAATTAACATGATGCATATGACTTTGGAAAAGCACCACCTGACTTAAATGTTCCAGACCCAGCCCTAAGGGTGGCCACCAGGGGCCCAGGGCGCTCCCATCTATAGGTGATCCCCATAGGAACAAGTTTAGTTTTCATTTTTGTGCTAAAAGTATGATCAATTAAATTTTATGCCAATATAACTTCCTGTTTGTGTGTGTGTGTGTGTATATATATATATATATATATATATATATATATATATATATGGGAAGTGAATGAACACTAAGTACTTCTTCTCAAAGTACTTCTTTGAGTGAGCTATAAGTTTAATCAAGTGTCCGGATCATAATGAAAGCCTCTGTTCTACATTACATGTGATCCATTATGCATTTGATTTGATGGAATTTAGTGGATAAAATGTAAATTATGTTATTCTTAGGACTCCTAAATAAGTTACAAAGTCTGAAAGTCTGACAAAAACATATATATTAGAAGTTGATCACAAATTGAATTAAAGCTTTTATCTCCAATCATAACTAAAACAAGTTTCTTAATTTGTTTTTCTTGTTTTCTTTGTAATAAAAAGTTATTTAGGAGTAATAAAACATCTTAATTCAGCCTTATCAGTTTTTTCTGTTGCTAAGCAAGAACAACTTTTAGTTATTATTTACTGCAGTAAAATGAGTTTGTAATCATCATCATGTGTTAAAGACAAAACAAGGTTATTTTATAGGTTTTCTAATGTATTTAAAATCATGTAACTTTCACATTCTTGTGTTTTTACAGCAAAATAAACTTTGAGTTTTATCCCAAATCATTTGCAGGTAATTAAATTTCAGTTCACAAGAAGTTGAATTATTTATTTATTTATTTACTACAGTAAAGCAACTAGTCAGGCTTTACATTGTTCCTAAAGGCTGAGGAGAGGGGAGGAAATTCCCAACAAGCAGCCAAAAACTGACTGGTTGGGGAAAAGCTCACTGAAGTTCATCAGATGCAGACCAGCCGGGCAAATCAGCGACGAAATATATAAACAAACAAGTCTATGATGCCTGTGAACACACTCATCGCAACATGATGATGCATGAAGGGAAGGATTCATCACTGCTGAGCAGACTCCTCTGCTGCTTGATTTAACACCAGACTCCAATTTTTAAAGTGAAAAATGGGACGAATCCTGTGACTTTTCACAAAAGCTTCCTTGTTTTGTAGAAGACGGTCGGAAGTACAAGTTTCATCCTCCTCACTGACACAGAGATGAAAACTGCTGTGGACACACTGCACATTTACAAGTTCAGCAGTCTGAAAATCAAGATGCTAATGTTGACACGACAGCATGTGGAAAGTGCGATGCGAGACTAAGCAGGCTTATCCGAAACTAACAAGACAGCAGATGCTGGGCTGAGAATGGAAGAAAAGAACAAATGACTTATTTCTTCTTTTATTACGAGCCGCTTCAGGACAAAACGGCTGAAAGTTTTCACGGTTTTAGTTGTGACATTAAAAATGTCTTCTTAAACAAAACTTATTTATATTTATTACTAAAGATCATTTAAATAAGCTGAGACGTCTGAATAAATGAGGGAACTGGAAATAATGTCAGAACTAAAGCAGACTTTAAAGAAATTCACAGATCCATATGACTGCAGACCCGTCACCATGACGATGCCCACGGTATCCAGTGAACCATGCATGTACTTACTCTAATTACTTATTCAGGTTCTGGCCATCTTAAAGCAATGCATCTAACTTTGGTAGATTTTTTTACACTGATCAAGGTCATTTTCAGGTTGCATCCATCTTGCATCCTGTCTCTTCTCTGAGCTCTACAGCCAAAAAGAGTCAGTCCAATGTATTCTTTTAACATTTGCTAAGTCTTTCTGCAGAGTTTAAAGCTCACAGGTCATGTAGCATTATTCAAACACGTTGACCTGCTTTTTATAAAAAAATATCACATCTTCTGGGAAATGAGCTTATTTCTCTGGGACCATCATAAAAGGGAGCATATGGTTTATTTATAAGGATGTAAAAATGTAAGTATATGCATTAGTGGTGAAGAAGTGACCAAATATTAAAAATCAGGATGCAGCTGTAGCTCAATTTCTATCAAAGTCCTAATATTTTAATGTCTCTGTAACGGGAGCCTGAAGTCTTCTTGTTCCTGTTGTCCACCAGGGGGCAGATGACAAATACCACAATGTTTACAAGAAGGTTCAAAAAGTTTTTACCATAAAGTGAAGCAAAACAAATGTATTGTATGTATTTTCTCCTAACATGGCAGTGTGTCCCACTGACGCTTGGGGATGAACTTGTACATCTTGAAGACAAATACACAATGTGTCAAAAGCTTTTTGGCATCCAGACTGTAAAACCACACATCCCAGCACAAGACTAATCCACAGGTGATGACCCAGCAGTCATCTCACAGACGAAGGACAACCATGTTCAGATTTTGGACAAACAGGCTGGACTACAAAAGGCCGGGGTGGTGGTCTCAGGCATCACCTATAAGCAGCTTATAATTGATCCTTGACATCCCTCACCGGGTGTTTTTTCCAAACCTGCACTGACAAACATATTTGATCTAATTCACTCAGAGATATCGTATATTTCATCACATCATTTAATCAGTTCAGTGAATAATGATTCAGAATATTTGATATAAAGGAAATATATAAAATGATCCATTTGTGTTACTGTTCCTTGAAAAATAATTTTTTTGCTTCATCGTCTAAATGATGCTGATGACGGCGGTGTCCCAGAGGAGCGCTCCTGCAGCTAATCTAATCAAACCTATAAGTTCTTTACAGCTTTTAAATGAAGAAAAACTGAAGGATCTCAGTGATAACAGAAAGCGAGGCGCTTTGCAGCGTGGAGTTTTTAAACCACTTTACACGTTTAATTTCTCTGCTGAAAGCTTTTACCACTTCAGCATTTCCTCACAAATCGCTCTTTTCAGAAAGAATTTCTCTGCTTTCAATGATCTGTCTTTTTATTTTTGCTTGTTCTGAACTAAATATGACATTTTTTTAAATAGTTATAAATATTTTTACTTTAGTACCTCAGTAGCACAAATGTATTTCTACTGATGTCTTTATTCCAGGGACCTCGGGTGCCACTGTCCTGCTGCATCATGACTCAAATCAATGTATCATTAGCATCAAGTTTAGCTTCAAGTTCTATACAAGTCTCCTCATAAGGTCTGATGTGTGTTGCAGCAAAAACACTTGTAAGACTGTGGAGATCAGACTGTACTTTATGTCTTATTGCATGATTGAACAGCATTGTTTTATGTGAAATATTTAACGTTTATTAATAATATTTAATCTCAAAGCCCGGAATTATTGAAAAACATTTATTAAATCGGCCTTTATAGTCCAACAAACATCTTCTGAACATGGAGAGGCAAAAGAAAAAGGCTTTGTAAAAAATAGGTCACAACAATAAGATTGATTAATGAGAAACACTCTGTTTTGTGTTGACCATTTAAAAGACTATTAAGATTGCTACTCAGGCATTGAGAATTAATCATAAGACACAGAAATAAGCTTTCATGAAATTTAATGAGCATTGTAAAGCAGAGTTAATGCAGCGAGTTGAGCAGCGGATGGAAATGAAGTTCTGAAACATGGGGGGGGATTTACTGTTCTTGTTGTAGTGCAACACACTAATTACAGAAAGCGATCTGTGTCTTTGTGTCTGAAAAATAATGGGAAAAAAACTAACAAGGTAAAAATAAAGTTAAACATTCATGTTTTCAGCTTGGATTTTAGTTTTAATCGTAAGATAAAAGTTTAAGAAATTTACTGGCAGAAAAGTCATTTCATAGCGCGCTGCCCTCATGTTCATATTTCACTGCTGTGTTTTAGTAAAATGCCGTTCTGTCATATTATATGTTTATTTGTGGATTTATTTCAGGTGCAAAAATATCAATATATCAAAATAACGCAATATTTTCTCTGACAATATATTGATATTAAACAGAACTGTGTATTTTTATAAGATACTTTATATTCTTTATCTCTGTTGCACATATTTTCATTTATTCCGCCTGTTCTTATTCAGAGACATTTAATTGTCCTGAAATGTCAGAGAAAAATCTTAATTTATATAATTTATATTAGTAAATTACAATATATTGTTACAGTGTGTATCAACACATTCTTGCCAATACACATCCTGAGTATGTATCCTATTAAAACATAATACAAATAGATAAATTGTACTGAAATTTGCATTATTCATTTGTTACTGTGTTTTTATTTAAAATAGTGGCACATGGGCAGCATCCCAGCCTAACCTGGGAATGAGCTGCGATGCACCCTGGAGAGGGTCATCCGTTACGTTCAGCGCCGACACAAACAACAAACACTGCTCCCACTCATGCAGCAATATTAGAACCAATAATTGACTTAAATGCACCGTGTTTATGGACTGTGGGAGGAAGCCAGAGACCCAGCAGGAATCCCACACACGTGCATGAAGACCATGCAGGCAGACCTGGTCGGACCAGCAGTTTATAATCTTTCATTATAACCGCTGCTCAATATTAAAATAAGACATAGAAGAAAAAAGTTAAACTGCAAAAATAAACAAGGTAAAAAAAATCTGTTTTTACAATTAAATTTATATTTAATTCCTATAAATGTTTCACTCCTAATGTGGTCTTTGCTATAAGACTGTCGGACAACAATCCAGATTCTCACCTTTTGGCCTTTACGGTACTTCCTGTCTTTTAAACAATGCAATAAAACACCATTGTCCTGCGACGCTTCCTGAAGCTCATAACTCCTCTCCACTGACTTTCTTTATCAGGCCTTTGTGACACTGCCAAGCCTGGAGATCCTTTTGGAGATGATTAAAGTTTTATCAGCTGAATTGATCTCCTAACTTTGCATTCATCAATTACAAGGTTAGATAGACGATTCAGATGGGTTGAGCTTCCTCCAGAGAGTTAATGGCCCTCTGTCTTAATGCACGCTCCTGGTGGGATGACTGTCACCTTCAGAAGCAGCTCATCACACACCAGGAGAAAGCCAGATAATCAGACGATAAGATGCTCACAGGTCAAACATTTGTCAAGACATCTTTCAGTATTCAGCTTTTCAAACAGAGGAAAAAAACATGACTAAATCTTTTAGTTTTTTTTTTTGCTCCTAGGAGACTTAACTGCTTCCTATTAACACCAACACAAAGGAATCTGCCAAGAGGCTGCCAGCACCATCAACGAAAGCAATAATTGAAATATTATCTTGTGTGTTTTACTCAAACGCCCAGGCAAGCCCTTAGTAATAGCACACAGATTATTCCTCATACCATGTGCTTGCTAACCACTAACTCTGCCATCTGCTCCAAAATTACAACCATACAACTGAATTAATTAAGCATAACCAGTGCCTCTGATTCCCTAACCGCGACGATTCTTCTTGCAGTCGCTGCACAAGGGCAGGCCAGCTCTCCTGCGACCTCCTTATCACCGCGCCGGTGTCAGGGATCCGGGCAGGTGATGACGTGTGATTGATGTCTGCGTCTACTGCGGCTCTAGCTGAATTAGATCGCCTTCCCTCTCTGGAGACTGCTAACACATTACAATAAAAATAAACAGATGGAAGATATGGGAAAGTACAGAGTTGTGAAGGCTCCCGCGGAGCAGGGAAGGACCTGAAACCAGCTGGGTAAAGGATGAGTTACAAAAATAGGTGAGATTTTTCCTCCTGGTCGGGACACAGGAATAGTGAGTAAAGCCGATTAGGATCGAGACAATGGATTGACCATTTAATGGTAAGGTCATTCAGAGATTTACAGCCAAGAAAGCCTCCATTTGCATTGGACAGCCTGTTATTTACAGTAGCTGCTTTTGTTCATATAGCAGGATATTCTCTGCTGTTCTCATCTCTTTTATTTTCCATTAAATGTTGCTTTTACAACTTAATCATCCACCTGTCACTAAATCAAACTCTGGATCAAATAATAGTTTGTATTATTTGCTTTTGATAAAAGACTTCATGAAACACTTATAGAGTAAATAAGGATTTGATGTTGAGCTTACAAATGCTTATCGGGGTCGGATATTTGCTACTGAATCTATCAGAGCAAGGCTTATAACTAATCTGTTTGCATCTCTCATTTTCCATTGCACCGTTTGATTATGTGGGATTGACTTGTGTATTTTAAATGGCTTGATTTGCTGGTTTTTGCCTGTAAAAGGGTCTAAACACGTTATTTTCCATGTTTACATGTGCACGTTCATCTGAAAACATGGTCCTGTTACTTATAAATTCAACTCACTGCAGATTAATGTCGTTTCAACCTTGATTCTAATTTTCCTATGCAGCAGCACATTTGTATTGTTTAAAAACGCAGGAAAACATGATATAAAACAGGACTACAGAGGCTCCGTGTCTGCAACAGTTGCTTGAGCTGCACGTGCTCCATAATGAGTTCAATTTTGTCCTTGCTGACACAGGAAGCAGCCATTAATGATGTGGCCATTCAGACAGAGCAACAAAGTTACATTTACATTCCCTGAAAGGTTTTCAGATTCAGGTTTGAAGCCTTCTCCTGTACCGCCCTCAGACTGCAGGCTACTTCTTGAAGCTACTCTGCTAACTCACCAATAGCCGACCACTTGCTGCAGGAGTGAAATGAGAAAGAAGAAACCGTTTGATTTCTCCAGTATCAGGCTCTGACACGAAACTCATTCACTGATCAGATAGTGGACGACGTTCCCAGTCTGTCACTGATTCACACAGATTCAGAGTCTTGATGAAATCAATAGTCCCCAGAAGTAACATGCAAATACATAAATGTGCTTGCCAACCTGTCGCCATAGAGAGACGCTGTTTGCTACAAAGAAAGCTCAGCAGGCATTTTATTTGGAGATATTTTATGGCAGAAAACCGAATAAATTTGCTTGGGAGGAAAATGTTCCAAGTAGTGGATATTGTGTTGGACTGAACAACATTAACTTCCAAGAAACAGTGAGAGCAGATGCTCCCGAGGCAGCGACGACTTCCAGCCAACAGCACGTGAATTTCAGAGAAGTTGCTTTTGTCATTAGTGTGAAGGTAAACCACAATATTACTGTGCAACAAGCGCTACCACTCTAAACTTCACAAAATGATCATTTTAAAAGATTTAACTCGAGGTATTTTATTTTTTACAGTCTAAAATAGCAACACTAATAAGTGCACGTTTCATGCACGTGTAAAATCGCCCACATTCATAACACAGCAGATGAATTAAACATGTATGGGAGGAATGGGAATCAGATAACAGATGCCCGTTTTGCATTTATATATAAAAAATGTTTGTTTTTTTCAAAATTGCCATGAAAGTCTGGTTCAAACCTCGTTTTGCCTCCAGTTTGAAATAAAACGGCTTTTTTCCTTCTTTCTGAATATTTAGTGATGACGATGATGATGCATCTCTGTTTGCTTGTTTCCCACTTCATATGTTCCGTTTTGTATCAATTCCTCTTTTAGCTCGTTGCTTTATCCTCCTTTTTAAATTGTTTCTTTTGCTCTGTTTTTGAACAACATTTTAATGTTTCATAAAATGTGCTCTGCAAATAAAATGCCTTTACTAATTACTGACTTATATAACACTAGTTAGAATAATGATAATAATAAGTTAATGAGTTATCCTGATAAAACACTCCTAACCCCACTAACCTGCAGAATCGTTTTATTTATTTTAGCTTCTTTAGCTCTTCAGAAATATTTTTGTGAGAAAAATAAAAAGCAGACAAAAAGTTTTGAGTGCTTCATGAAACTGTTAAACAGCCTGTAGCATTTATTCTCCCCCAGAGGAAAGCGTCTACATATCCCGCAGTGTTTCTGTGAAGCAAACAGTGCAAACTGGGAGGCATTGCTCAGACAGCCTGGTGAATGGGCTCCATCTGAAGTCACCATCCCTGTTGCTTATTAATCAGCCAACTCTGGCAAGGTCCTCTTTGACCACCATGTCACATGACCGCCTCACTGGGCTTCGCTAAGCTTTGTGGGGGAAGGAAAAAGCTTTTTAACAACCTAAACTTGGCTTCACTTGTTGCAGTTGCAGGCATCGCTTTGTGCATGTCGAACACACTGAAACCAGTTGCATCTCAGCCCACACTCCCTCCCCCACACGGGCCACTCGTCTTGTTATTCTGCAGGAATAAAAAAAAGCACCGCACACTCAAAATTTATTCCAATTATATTCCAGATATGTGATTTGATGAGTGTCCCCTGGGATGCATTGTTTTCCTCGCTCTGTCTGCTGAATTGTCAGTGTTGTGCACTCGCAGCCTCACGACTGAAAGCGCTCGCTGAAATTCCTGCACAGAAAATTGATCGGCGGCCGAAACTCAGCGAGGAAATCAATCAGGCTTTCATTAAACTTGTACAACAATCTTTTCTTAAAACCCTGGATAAGTGAGAAAACTGAAGTAGTACCAGTTATTCATAAAATAAAACTTTAAAAAGAAACACAAGCAGAAGGATACGGAATGGCTTCCCACCACAGGAAACAACTGTTATATGAACAGTTATTTGCATATTTTAGGACTTGTCACCGTTTCCAGATGAATTTGCCGTCTCATCTTCCTGAGTCTCACTGTTCATGATGTATTTTCTCATATTTGAAAGAAAATTGTCATTTCTGTACAAAAACCAATTTAAGCAATGAAATAAATACAAACTTTGCAAAAGCTTTTTATGAATCAATATGTTTGTTTAAATCCCAAAGGGATTATTAAAAATTAAGTCTAAGAGTAAAGAAATATTACTGATCCTAACTTTGATCAATAGAATCTTTGCTGCACAACAATAGAACTTATTGATATTCAGCAGAAGTAAAGTTCAAATTGTTGTTTGCATGTTGTGGAGAAATATCATCCTGCTCGTCTTTACAATGCTGCTTCAGTTCACTGCTCTCTGCAGGCGTCCCATCAGCTGCACAGCCGCTTCTGGAAGAGCGTGTGGTCCAACCCTCCACCGACAGGCTGCGTTTGGTTTGCCCGAAATGTTCTGCCGACATCATGACCAAACATTTCCAGCCAGTCTGCTCACAGGCGGTTTATTCAGATGCAATCGTTTCTGTCCAGCAACTTTCCAAACGAATCCTACTCCTCTCCTCTCAACTGTACGGCCATGAACTTTTACACCTAACATAGAAATGGGCCTGCTGGGTCTAAAATGCATTTCCTGGGTTTCCTGCAGTTCCTTTGAACACTGCATTGTCATGACATTTAGGGAAACTTGCAGGAAAGTCAGCATTATGCCTCCATATGTAAATAGTCATTTCACATTGTGCTACCTTTTCCCAAAGTTGCCTCATCACACACCACTAAGGATACATGCTGATTTTACATAAATTAACTTATCTAAATGCACCGGTTTTCTCTTTTCCCAAGGATGCCTTGACCCCCATGCCCCCCCTTGCTTTATTTAACAGCTTTTTCACCTAACTGGTATGTTCCTAACCTTTTTTTACCTTTATATCTTAAATTTTATTCGTGGTGCAGAATAGCAATCTGTGTAATTTTATTGTAACTCGTGACAATAAAGTCTATTCTAATCACCTCCACACTTATTCCCCCTGAGACCTGGTTTAAAACGAGTGTTTTCAGACTCTTAAAAACACCAGTTTCACAATCCAACATTGAAAAACTAAACTAGATGACCTCCCCTCTGTGTGGATGTAGCTTTAATTCAACATGGTGGGAGCAAAACCTGGCAGACCCCCTGTGGTCTGAGGGGAAACTTTAAGGGGTTAGAGAACCTTGTGTACTTGCTGCATTTTTTCCAACCACTACTGGGAAAAACTACTTCTGTTCAAGAAATGGAATTAAATCCACATCTAAAGTCAGCTCTTCAACAACGGTGATGAAATGTGAGATGCAGCAATAGAAGTGGTCAGTTGTATTTTTGAGATGCCTCCTCTCCTGGAAACTTCACTTTCCCATATTATTTTAATGGCATCTTCAATAGGCGCCTTCTATAAAAGTCATCAGCAGGGTCATTAAGGGTTTTCAGCTTTGATATTTTTGCTTTATGCTTTTTTTTTTGTTAAAATTGTTGCACTGAAAACCTGAGAATGACTTCAACACAGAAACTACTAAGCAGAATCCATAAGCAGCTGCAGTATGGTGGGCTAAACTGAATTACTGTATGTGAAGGATGCTAACCGGGGGGGGTTAAAACCAGTTGAAGCAGAGTAAAACGCCACTTTACAATACTTCATGTTCAAATATGCAGTATTAACGTGAAGCAGTCTGAGGGTGGGTTCAGTGCAGAAGCCACCAACACGGCTTTCTTTGATCACATTTTAATGTCACGGTGCTGTGAACAGGTGGCAGCATCTACCTGTCATCGTGGGCCATCTGTCTGCTCACTGCAAATTCAGCTGCAGGCCTTTACTCGGACTACACACCAACAAAAGAGGCACAAACAGTTTCTACAGCAAAGAGTCTTCCTCCTTTGGCTCGGCATCCCTGCAGAGTAGCTGAGGCCCTGCGATAAGAACACACTCTACCCATCAACAATGATCTCAATGTTTTCAACAAAAGGCAGCAAACAACAAGCATAACACCACTTCTATTTCTGTCCTTTCTCAGCTGGTCATTCAGGAACAGCTGTTGCTCCAAATTTCACTCTGACCGGCTGTAATTCTCATCTGTGGCTGACACAGGTCGATGAAAGGAGGGGGAAAGGGCCACAATGCACAAGCCTGCATGAGTGGAAGCCAAACTATCCTCGAGAGTTTGTGCTGAATCCTGGCAACGCGGCCAGCAGTGCCGTCTCCCCGCCACATACAGAGAAAACAGGAGGGAGGGGAGCTGCTCAGACAATGAGGCTGCCTATTACCAGCATTTATCTTAAGCTGGATTAATACTCCAGAAGGAAACACTTATTCTGTGTCAGAAAATAAACATGCCCTGCATCTTTTGGTGCAGTTTGAAATCCCTCTGCTGTTCCTCCGGCTTTATTGTTGCTCTTTTAATGTTTTATTGTTTGTCTGCTTCTTTGTTTTGCATTTTTCTCATACACAAAATAAACATTTCTGTGAGAAGCTAATGACTTCATATTCCTGCTGTCCTTAATGGTGGGATTGTACATGTACAAAATGATCATTACGTGCTGCTTACCGCTTGTGGGAAACAGTTTTTAGTTCAATAATAGTCGGTCAGTGATGAAAATCAGATGTGATCTTTTAAAAAGCAAATAAAAATTTTGATAATTTGTTGGAATAACAATGAAGCAACGTTTTTGTCTCCAGAAGGTGATGTCTCCATGGGAAATATCTGTAGTGGACATCCACAAAAGGAAGATGGGAGGAGCTCTTCTCTGGGAATATATGCTTCAGCATGATTATTTTTGCCTTTTTGTTCAAAAAGCAATTACATTTTTTATACGAGTCTACAATCTTGGTCTAAAAAGCAAAGGGATGTGTGATATCACAACAGAAGTGTAGTGGTGTGTTACAGTGTCACAGTAAATTCACCCGGAACAGAAAACTTTTTTTTAGATGTTTAATGGCAGAATTGTGCATTTTGACCTTTTTTTAAGGAGCCAAATTGGAAAGTTAAATATATTTTATAGATTTCAAACATCAAATGACTGGCGTCTCGGAAAACCAACCAAAGCTCAGAAAATATCCCTCAAATTCTCTGTAGAAACACAAATTACATTCCAGAAAAGGAAAAGTTGTTGTAGGAGAGGTGAACACTTCATTGTAAAACCTGGCTTTTTCATCAATACTTTCAGGTCTTATCTGAAACATGTGTAGACAGGAGAACAAAGGAGCAGAGTTTTTAACCTGGGATGTAACTTTGAACCAGAAAACAGATTTGTCTTCATTTGGTATGATCGCTTTAGCATCTGCAAAGATCCTTTATGGTGAGATCTCACTCTGCTTCCTGTACAGAGGTTTGGCGTACTGAGTTTTGTTTTTAGCTGAAAGTCAACCCAAGCTGAGAAGGTCTCTCAATCAGTTTCATAATGAAACAGGATGAAACACATTAATGTTTCTATCGTTTCCGTCCACGATCTCTGTTTTATCTCTCTGAAGGGCAAATTGTCGGGACAAGAAACGCTCTTCGTGCTCCACCCTCCAGTTACACAAACAAGAATCACTTGAGACACATTCTTTGTGCAACTTCACTTTTTTCATGTGCGACTTTGTTGTCTAGGACGAACGCTTCTATCACAGGCAGCTCAAACTATTGTCCATGGCAAATCCATTTGATGGTACAACACGACCTCCATACGCTGTGAAGCCGACCTTGACATATTCCCACATGTTTTCCCTATTGTCTACGAGACAACCAAGGGAGAGCGTGACACACTGATGTATGGTAAATGGTTTTTTGGTCTTCTGAAGTTTATTACTGGTAGAAAGAAATAAAGACAAAACAGCGTATTGCCAAGGGAAACTGAACTCATGTCTACCAAGGACAAAGCCTCTCACCCTCATTGAGCCGTCACAGCCCCAAAACAATTGTAGCCTGTGGCTCATCCCCTTCAAAGTGCCCAAACAAGTACATCAAGTGCTTATTGGTGTCAGCTGCCATCTACATGCACACTACTCCCTGCCACTACATCCCCCGCCATCAACCCGAGTACTTCCTGCTGTCTATAGAGGTCAGTGCAGATGGTTTTATCTGCTCCTGCTTCACATCAAAACTTTCCAAAATCCCCCCCTGAGCATCATCATTGAGCCCAAGCTGCTCCCAGTCGTATCAGGAAACCAGTTTCTGGACCAAACTGTCTATACAGAGAGGTTTTTACAGGGTGATGGGGAAAGCGGGAAAGACTGAACAGTATTCCTGAAAAAAATGAAACTACAAATATGGAGTCAGATGAAGAAATTATTTTGTCCTGCTTGATGTCTCACTAGACGTACATGGTCTTTTAGGCAGCGATCCACCCCTCGTCTGGTTTGACATCAAACACCTTTTTATGACGACTTTTT
>JBAMIG010000016.1:17607063-17618440 GCA_037177335.1 Kiunga ballochi | reverse complement strand
AACAGATGATCTGTTTAATTGTCATCCTGGTGTAGATGAAGTGTCTTGTAAGCCCATGTGGGCTGGGCACAAATGGTACATGACACTTAAATAAAATTAAAATCAATCAATCAACTCCTAACTGTGTTATTACGGGTCATTCTAAGAGGTCTGATAGGTTTCAATAACATACCGAGAAAAACTGTAAATATGTTGATGATCCCTCATACAGGTTCAGATTGTATTCTAGTAATTAAATAAATATGCGTTTTATATATGTGTGAACTAGTTGAATCAAACTGGTGGTTCAACTTAATTCTGTCACAAACAATTATTTCAGATATTTGCTTGTCATTCACCTCTCTGTTTATACCGGTTCATATTTTGCTTTCAGTAAGATAAACTTCCTTGTGATCTTTTATTAAATTGGTCTTAAGGAGTAGTTCTTCCTGAAGGTTATTCTAAGCTTTTCTTTGGTTAGATGTTTGTTTTTCTCATCCACTAAAGGACCTGTAATCCAATCAGGAAATTCTCACACAAAGAGATTAAGAAAAATAATTAACTTTACTATCTTTTTCTATTTTATCTATTATAAATCATTTGTTAGAAAAAATGATCTAGTGACTCATTAAATGTTTTTATACTAGAGCTTATCAGAAATGCTAAATTTGTTCTCATTTCTTTAGCTAAATGCTAACAATAACACACCTTGATAGCATATTATGGTATTTATTTAAAACAGCTGTGAGCTGACAACATGGCTAATTCCAGCTGTTTAGAAAAACCTGAACAAGAGGATGACAGTAGAAGAAGAATTTGCACCAATGACTGTTTCCGGTTACCTTCAGAGAACTGAAATGACTATTTTGAAAAAACAAATTCTGATATTGCTATAACGTTTTAACGCCGCCACGAGGTTGCTTTCCAGATGTGATATAAAATATCACAAAAGTGCAACAGAAACACTTTTTTTGCATTTATTGTCACTGGATGTGACACGGGGTCACGACTCATTTTAAGTAGAGATGCTTTGAATGAATGAATGGAGAAGAGGAAAATCTTTTCACACACAGATATAACCGACATGCTGGATCGCAACTAAATGGAGAGTTTTATAAGGTAAAGGAAATAAGGAATAAGGACAATCTTCTGCCGTCAGTGAAAACTCGCCACCATTGGCCCAAATTCTTATAAAAATTTGTTATATGGACGAGAAGAACCAGTTTTCCTCT
This sequence comes from Kiunga ballochi, assembly GCA_037177335.1. Lineage (NCBI taxonomy): Eukaryota > Metazoa > Chordata > Actinopteri > Atheriniformes > Pseudomugilidae > Kiunga > Kiunga ballochi. Next base: position 17,617,229 of record JBAMIG010000016.1, on the reverse strand, counting down.
CAAAATCCCACAGATATCGCTTTTATTTTGTGAGTGTGTGTATAAACACCTCTCCGCATGTGGACTGGCTCAGGGGACGGGAACCCTGGTCCTTGAGAACTGGATCCCTGCAGATTTTCTATGCATTCCTACTCCAACACACATGATTCAGATCAAATGGATCAAACAGCTAATAAATATCAGCACAGATTTATCTGAATCTGGTGTGTTGGAGCAGGGAAACATGGAAAACTGTCAGGATGAGAACCATGGTCCCCCCCTCCGACAGCATAAATATCTTGGGTTTTTTTTTGCCTCATCTTTTTTGTACTTTTACCACGTGATGTTAACGTCTTCAGAAGGTTTTTCTGTATCGTGGAAATCAACGGGTCCTAAAGAGATTTCTAATGGGGAGACCAGACTGATGTCTCCCAGTGGCAACAGGTCTGATGGAGGATGAACCCTCCATAGAGCCGGGACCTGAACGTTACTTAACACCGGGGGAAAAAAGGCAAGTAAATTAAGTTTGAGACGTCCTTCATTTAAAGAGCCTGGAGAACTACTCCCGAGGAAAACAACATGTAGCAGCAGCAGCTTTCTTTGCCACGGTTTCAATCAGCAAACATAGCTTTGGTTGCATGAGAGCATGGGGAGCTAATTACTGCTGAAGGAGTCCATTTCACTGATATAGACTTTAAAGAGGTGGACGTGCCTTTGACCACTGAATAAACAGTCTTTACAGGAAACTGGTTCAGGAAGATCACTGCACTATTTAGCCATTACAAGCACAACATGTGTTACAAATTTTAGCAAAGCAGTTTGTTATAAAAACTGTCTCTAATTTATAAACACTTTATCGTGCGCTCAGCTTGATGTCAGATTTTAATTTAGCCTCCTGTTCTCATCTCTGCACCCAGTTTCCAGGCTTCTCCAGGCAAACATGTCCTCTCATCAGATCAGTGCTGGGATGACCCTGAACCATGTACTTAAAACTATAAATGGCAAAGAACTCCCAGAATGCCATCTCTTTATTTTCCATGCCATAACCATGTTTTATCCTGCAGGGTGCCTGCTGTAGTTTCGCCTCTTTCCTCTTACTGTACCCTCCTGCTGCTCGCCTTGCTCTGGGGATTCATGTGCTCTTATTTACCTGATCAACCAGGAAAGTGTTTTTTTCTCCTCTTTCATTCCTGATCTTCTTTGCTCTAGGCAAAGCAAATTCCAGGCTTTTTTCTGAGAAAGGTTTCTGCTTCGTTTTCACCAAATGATTGCTCAGAGTTGGCTTTTTCTTCTCTGAAGTACCCTGAGATGGCCATGTGGTGAACTGGCACTATATGGATAAAATGGAAGATTCAATGTGGCCTTCCACTTGCACTGCAATTTTATTTTAATTCAAGAAGCACAAAGTCAATAAATTGCTCTTTTTTCTTAAAAACCCACCAGGAGAGTTTTTGTCCTCGGTCTGCTGTGCTGATAAAGTGACTTTAAATGACTAACTTGTATTAAATTAGAGTGTTACAGTGGGTAGCAGAGTTTCCACTGAGAGGAAGTCCAGTCCAATAAGGTTTCCCTCATCTGATTCTACTATAACACAACAGCGTTTAGCCTCCACACACCCACGGCATCAGTCGATAGAGCTGATTAGGAAACTGTCTGATGAGGATGAAGGATGAGCCTCCAGACTTCTATCATGTGGAAAGAGCTTGGAGACAAATCCACTGAACTTTATAAACAAACTCAATCAATTGAAATGCTAAGACCATCTGAGTGACCCTGCTCTTTCAGCACAAAAGAGGAAGCCATTAGCTGGCTTTTCAAGTCTCAAATTAAGCAATAATGCAATGAGCAAAAGAAGATTTTATTCTCTGTCAGCAAAGTGTTTGAGGGAGTATCAGGGCCTGGACAGAGAAAAACATGCAAATCACCTAAAGTCAACATGCAAAACACTCTTTTCCAGAAAGACAGATTTAAGGAAAACATCCTCCAGGGAGAAGATTTTCCAAACTCATCCTCAGACTGAACAACATTTAATTCTAGAAACCTAGACCCCTTTCAATGTTTACAAATATCAACCTTAAACGCTAAAAACCATACGGAAAGCCTTCCTCCCACTGTTATTGAAAGAAGCTAGCACTTAATACAGGTACGCTACTTCCTGATCCGTATTTCCTACAGGACTGGCTTAGGAACATGAAGGACCTAGCTTGCACCTCATAAACACTGAGTGTGCACACAAAGGAGAATCTGAAGGTCTACAAATCACTGGAAACTGTTAACTATGTGTTTAGTGGGCATGTCCAAGCTGTGCTGTACCATCCAGTGTCTGAAACGGAGCTCTGTCCCTGTGGGATGGCCGAGCTTCTCACCAGCTCATTGTTTCGATCATTGTGACCGTATGAGGGTAACAACACAGTGAATGTAAATCATCATAGGAGGTGAATAAATATATAAAAAATCCTGTATATCTGACTGAAACAAGATGCACACTGCATAGTTGCCCATTGCTGATTTTGGCTTCTGTCCAGTTATCCCGGCACATCACCTTAAAACTCTCTTAATGTTGTGCTTTGTGTCCAAGAAGTGCTGTACTAATGTATGTAATGTCACATTTATGTCACTTTATATGTTCAGAAATAATATTTGCTTAAGCAGCTACAGTTATGTCCCGTTCATGTCTATTTATTAGTCTATGACCTAATGGCCATAGATCTACCTAAATAAGTCTACCTGAAATAAATGTGAATCATGCTATGTTTTTATTTTGCATCCCACAGCACAGCCAGATGGTTTTTAACGTTAAGAAAACTTCCTCGAAGTTTAATGTTTTTGCGTTGGATCAGCTGTAAAACAAAGCCGTTTTGCACCGTGACTGCGTGCGCATCGCTCACACACATTTATCACATATATCACATACATCACCTTGCTCATAGTGTTGCAATGTGTATTGATGCCTCTATTGTGGTACACATCGTATTGCCAACAGGTTCCCTATAAGACACTGGAAGTATATATATATAAAATATAAAATCCAATAATGATTAAAGTCTAGAAAATTATTTATGTAAAAGCTTTATGAAAAAGAAGAAAGTCAGGAGTTTATTCTAATAATAAACATTCCCAGTTGGCCTCAGGACGTCTGGAAGGCTACCGGTGAAGCTAGAAGCTACGCTACAAGCTCCCTGTAGGGATAAATAGGAGACCTTGCAGCTCTGGGAGGTTTGTGAACTAAAAGGCAGAATTGATTAAACCTTTTAGAGCTTTAAAAACCAATAAAAGTATTTTAAAATCATAGTGCACTGCATAAAGCAGAACCAGCAGAGTGCAGGGCTGAAATCAGGCTTTAAACAGGTAAGTTTACATCATACTGCCTGAATGCGAGGACACTGCCAAGCCTTCCCACTTCAGAGTGCTTACTGGAGAAGAAAACGTGTGTGTGAACTGAAAATGCTTTTTTCCTGCTCATGAGTAATTCCCTGAATCAGAGCAGTTATTCTGGATAGCCGTAAAACTGCTGTTCCAGCTGTTTCTGCATTATAACCAGAGTACTGAGAACCTTTCCACATCTGAATGCTGCACTCTGCAGCCAACTGGACTCAAGAAACCTCCCATCCACACAACGGGAACTATTTCCAGTTTAGCTCAGTGAAGAAGAAGATGCAACCCAGGAAAATGTGCTGAGACAAAGTCATGCTTAAACTTTCAGTGGTATTTTTCTGTCTCTTATTACTGATTAGCTTCACTGCTTGTGGAGCTTCTCTGCATTCTTTACCAGTAAAAACTGGAGTCATGTGGAGGAGCAGCTTATCTGAAAGGCGCTTCAGAGCCAAATAACCGGAATATTCCTTTATAAAAAATAAAAAAAGGGGACTAATGACAAACACCGTTATCCCCACACCATGCTAAAATAAGCTTTGTATAAGAGAGGGAACAAAAACCGTTTACAAAAGCAGAAATTACCCACAGAGCAGGGAATTATTCTGAGCTTTGCTCGCTGGAGAATAATCATATTTATTTGTTGAATTCAAGCAGCAGCTTCAAAAACAGCAATTTGTCAAGAAGCTTTGTTGAAGTTGTCTTTTTGATTCAGAGGTGAATGTAGGCTAGAGGTTAACCTGGTTATATCGTGTAGCCGTGAACAGCTGCAATCCATCTTCACAGTGACCCATCTGCAAAAGCCCAAAGAAACCAGTCTGCCTGTTTGTTCAGGCTACAAGGAACAATAACGACTACCTGCAACTTCTCTATAATCCCTTTCTTGCCATCAGTCTTTTTCTGGAGCTCCCAGTAACCCCACTAGTGCAGAATATAAGCAGTATTTCCCCCAGGTGGAGATGAAAAATAGAGCTCGACATAAAATGGATGATGCAAGGACGCCGAATTGGACCTGGATCAGCTGTGAGTCATTGACTTTTCTCATCTGCCGCAGGAAGAAATCCTTTATCGAGTTTTCCTAATTAAACAGATGATGTTCTCATTAGATGATGTGCAGGTGATGCTGGTCTGAAGCTGCACTATAAGCACTTTACACTCCAGAAATCCAAACATTATAATCATTACGTCCTCCATGATTACTTCTATAAGCTTTGCTTGAACAATTCCCTTATTAAATCCCAACACTGCTGCAGATGTGAAGAGATGTTTTCAGAGGAACCCGGTTTCTGTTGGAGAAATGGTGCATGTCTGCGGTTCCTGAGCACATCTCGTCTATTGAGATCACTGCTTCCATGGTCATTTAGAGGAACAGCAGGGCTGTTTAGAGCAAACGCTCAGAGAAAATCCAAAAGCACACTTCCGCCTGGCTGTGAGCACCACAGAGTTAGAGACCAGCTTGGGAACATAGTGCAGCATTAACTGACTGAACAGCCACATATTTATTCAGGAGGAGATAAAGACCAATGAAAGTCGGTCCTACTGGACGCAAGCGCGACCTGAAATGAATGATAATGTTGCATTACAGCGTCTGGATGGGAACAGCTGTTCCTGCATACATTCACAGAATCAGCCTGAAAGGTGATGGAGCAGAATCTCATACCTCAATAAGCACATTTGGGACACGGGACGGCTGTTGGACTCTCATCTCGTCCCATCACTTAGACTGACAAGACTAATTTATTTAATTGAAAAAGGGGAAAAGACCGATCGAACCCCTGTGGAAGGATTTCAACAGCTAAATCTACTCATTTCTAAAAGGATGAAGCATTTTCTAAAATATCACATTAACTGTGAGCTGAATTCACAAACATTCCTGTTCAATAAAATCTAAGTTTGACATAAAAATATTGGACAAGTCAGCTGTTACAGAGGCTAAAGTTAGTCTGGGTTAGCTGCACTGAGGAGCTTAAACCTCTTGGCTTCCTGTTAAATTAAGGGTAGAACATAAAATTCATCTCAACACTCTGCCAAACACAGACAAGGACTGAGGACAACCAACCACGGTGGGTCTACAACACATGCACCATCAAGGTGACATCTTTTCCCAGGAGATCCATCATTTCATCAGGATGATGCCAAGCCTCATTTTGTATCATCTCTAACATCATATTTATATGAATGGCACTGAAGGCAGAAAAGAAAAGTCTTCTCTGATATGCTTTCATCTCCAGTTGTGCTGTGTTCATTAAACAGCAACCAGTGCTCATCCAACAACACAAGTGAGTCAAATATCATTAAAAAGACAATTAAAAAAATGAGTAAATAGAACATTTTCTAAAAGTTCTGTCAAAATAATGTTCTGAACTCATGCTCTAAGATGTCATAATGGAAATAACTACGCACACATGCAGAATCACAGATTCTCACGATGAAACGAATCCATTGTAAAAAGGCAAATATGATGGAAAGAGGGGCTGTGAAGGACAAGGTGGATGATTGACATCTTTCAATCTCAGTGCCACCTGTAACTTAGAGCTAACTGAGCTGAATGGGAGCTAACAGGAGCTAGCGGATAACAGAGATAGGCAGGATAGAGAGAAACCACACTTAACTGGCCATAAACTGAGCGTGTGCTGCACTTCCTGCCTTCTCGTCAGGAGATGTTCAACACCTGTCAATCAGAAGGACAAATTATGCCAAATTTTAAGATTACATAAAAAAACATCCATTAGATGTTATAAGTCAACCCTCCTGCAGCTATCAGGCTAAACTTGAGCCATTAGACCTAAAATGCTTTGAATAATCAGCCTGTTTATTCGTTTTAACATGGGAGTCTATGAAGCCCCTAGTGGCTGCAGGGTGAACTGCAGATATTTTACACTTGCTTACATATAAAGCTTACATTTAATGAGGAAAATGGAAAAATCTGGATGGGAATTTCCAGCCTTTGTGGCAGTGAGGTTGTAAAATGAGCCTTGGACCTTTTTTAACATGGATTCACCATGACTTGCAGTCAGACCTCCATGTCGCAGCTTTCCCCAGCCGGTAGCTCGACAGACAGTTGACAGGTGGTGCAGTCAGTGATTCATGAGGTGACAGAGTTGGTGAGGGAGGAACCCATGATATATGTGAGCTCACAGTTATGCCAGGGGAGCTCGGAGCTGACCCGTTTCATCTGCAGCAGACGTTGGGTTTGATTCCCTGCTCGTGTCATTTCACAGCAAAGAGTCTCTTATAAAATATGATGATCACTCATTTGTTTCCAGACTCCGGATGCGTGTAGGTCAGGTTTTACACCAGTCTGTGTTGTGTGTGCAGAGCACTTCACGTTGTGTTTATGTGTTGACATTTCACTGCTTCAGACATTCGCCTTCATTTCCCAGGCGATGTAATTGACGAGTCTCCTTTCATGCAACGCGCCATGTATTGAAGCAAAGAACATGCATCTTCTTTGTTAGCAACAGGAACATTTTCCGCTACTCATTTGTTTCACAAAAAGTTGTTGTTCTGCCGCACAGCCGGGTTATTGTTTTGTAATGTCTCAAACGCATTTAAAGATCCTAATGAGGTACCTCATTTAACTGTCTGGAAGGTGTTGAATACGATCCTTCTGGCTGAAATAATACATTGAGGTTCTTTCTCCTCTGTTACAACAGGAAAGAAATAATGTGGGTCAACATATTCATTTATTTATAACTCGTGTGTGAAGGATGCAGTGAAAAGGGCTCAGATTATTAGCTGAATTTTAATGGTAAGGTTGCTCATAACCAGTCATGCAGCAGGCTGTAGCATAGCATCTGCAACATTTTGGCCTTTTATTGCAGGAGGAGGGAAGTATTTGTGATAATTATATAGAAAATAAAGATATTTTTGGATCAGACTCAGTTTTAACATGTTTTTACTGAAACACTGAAATATGGTTCATGTGTTGCATTTGGCAGGATGATGGACGATGTCCTTAAAATTCTATTATTGGTTAAATAAAACGTCCTGCACAGAGAGAAAGTCGCTGGTTTGATCCTCGGTTCAGGCAGTGGCCTCTGTGCACAGTTTGCATGTTCTCCCCGTGTTAGCAGCTCTCTCTGGGTACGCCGGCTTCCTCCCACCCAACAAAAACATGCTGGTTTGGTTCATTGTTGTTATTGTTGATAGATTTAATGTGTTTTTGTCTCCGTGTCATCCTGTGATGGACTGGCAATCAGTCCAGGGTGGATCGGTACCGCCTCTCACCCAATGATTGGTGGGAAATGCTCCTTCTACCCTTCATTGGAATCAGTGGTACAGATAAAGGAATAATGGATGGATGGATGGATGGATGGATGGATGGATGGGAGGGTCAAAGAAAACAAAGGACATCTTAGCCCTGGTTGTGGCTTTTAGATGTCAAACACAAAGGGCAGAGTCCTGCAGGTGTGAGATATCTCCCTCCTCCAACCTGGTTTGTTCAGAGCGCCACCATCTTTTGATCCGTTTCATTTGAATCAGGTGTGTTGAAGCAGGTAAACAGTGGGTCCTTTAACCCTGATGAAGATTAAACTCTGGGAATTAGAGATAATTTGGATGAATCATATCATTAAGACCAGAGAAGTGGAACTGTTCATACAAGAACATAAAGGCTTCTCTAACCAGTAACAAACTGGCTTTGATGGAACATGAACCACTGTGCTCACAGTGAGGATGCATCTGAGGCTCAGGTTAGCTCTGTGCTGCTCTCTGCTGAATGTTTGGGGAAACTGCACCACTGGGAAGAATTCCTCATTAAAAGTCATCATCGCTCTTCAGGTAACTCGTGAAAACGTGGAAGGGTTTGAGAAATAAACAAGAAACCTACTATAAACAGCAGGAAGCAGCTCTTCCTGCACACGTCACTGATGTTGGTAAATGAACAGATGTGGCGACAGAACCACAGCAAACTGTATTAAAATTACAATTTACACAATTGCTTTTTTCCCCTCTGTCTGAACAACCTTTAAATGCAACGCTCTAAATGTTTTGGTCGTACATACAGCAAAATCTCTGATGCTGATATTTAGCCATGTTTGCATCTGATGCTTTCTTTATAGGGAAACAATTCAGACGTCAATGAACTTCATACTAATACAAAACTAAAACTTTATAGATTCTTTTTTTGGGGGGAAGATTACCAACATATTTGTCATGCTATTTTTTTTAACTTGGTACTTATGTTGATAAAAAAAAAAAAAAAAAAGACAGGAGAGCAAGGAGGGAAATAAAAAGAAACCATGTGCACTAAGACTTTAAAAAGACATCATCAATGGAACCCAGAAACATCGAGTCACCATGGCAACCGCTGAAGAAAAAAAAAGTCTATGTTTGTTTCTCGGCTGGACTTGGAAGTAGTGATGCCGTACGGTGACTATGAGCACATTTACAGGAAAAATGCAACCCGGCAGCAAAAGGAGAGACAGGCAGCGTGGGAGTAAATTACCAAGAGTGAATGCTACGTTTTTATATTTTATTTATATAAAACACGTCCAATGCACGCTAATTATAAATATCCAGGTTAAAATGCTGCTGAAACTAAAGATGCATGTTTTTCTAGATGTAATCCGAGGGGGGAGAAAAGGACTTGGTAACGACTTCAGATTAAATATTAATATATAAATCAAAACGGCTAAGGATGGAAACTTATGACAACTTTTCTCATAGTATAAACACTTTTCCTTGTACATCATATTGGTAGAGTGCACTTCCAAAAATTAAAAATAAAATATGAATTACACTATGTGTGTTTAGCTAACAGAAAGAAAGCAGCAGCCTTACAGGTGGTGCGTCGGCACCGTGGTCCTTAATGCAGCAGAGCATTGGTTCCTGGGGGGAGCTCATCAGAACAACACTGATGGCTGATGAGGCTTTTCTGAAATGTGATTTATTTAAACCATCTTTATAAAGTTTTACTCCATCTACTCATCATTAAATTGAGATTTTAAATTAAATTTGGTTTGGATTTCCCCAACAGTTACTGGTGGAATCATTACACTCAGAGCCTCCAGAGACACTGAAGTCAATGAGACCTAAGTTTGCTGCAGCTACAGACATTTAATAAATGTTTTTGTTTTTGCTGAACAACGGGACGATGGTCCTTCAACTTCCTCAGCACAACAGTACAAGTTTTCTAGTGCCAAAGACCTTTCTCCTCAAATTTATTTGAAATTTCAAATCAATTTCTTTCAAATATCAGTTTCCTCTTCGTCAATAAACTAAAACGCCATGTTTGCTAAAGGCGAGCCTGACAAAGCGAGTGGGATTTAGATGTAAGGACATTAAGCGCGCTGAAAGAGAGAGGAGACTGAGATAAACTCAGGGTTTGAAGAACAAAACCTGCTCCTGGCCAGGTTAGTTTCAGACACTGTTACCATAGCAACTGACTACGAGTCAGAGACACTGTCACCATAGCAACTGATTAAGAGTTAAACTTAACTTTCTTTATGAAACAGGCTGGAGTTTACTCTCTTGTCTGGTTTATTTAACCCCTCTTCCTGAGTTTGCCTCATTTCAGGGTTAAATAACTCAGTTTTCACTAAACCCGCTTTGTGAAAAGTCAGAAAGGCATCAAAACAAGCTGAAAATAAGAAACCGTCAATGTTACTTGAAAATTTTCAGTCATGTCAGACCCCCACGCGCATAAAAAACCGACCAATAGCTAAATTTCAACACATCAAACATCATTCACAAGCATAAAATGTCATATCCTTGCTGACCATGTTAGACCAGGACAGGCATTTTCTCTTATAAATGGCCTTTTTCGTGATAAAAACAGGCAAAAAGTTCCTTTTTGTGTGTGTGTGTATATA
>JBAMIG010000016.1:17554296-17570586 GCA_037177335.1 Kiunga ballochi | reverse complement strand
TTTATAAAATAAAAGGGCAGTAATGGGAGCAATTACTCTCTCTGTGTGTGTGTGTGTGTATGTGTGTGTGTGTGTTTGGTGCCTGCAGAAAACTCTTTCTTTCAGCACAGATAAGCTGAGAGTCCCTCACTGAATAAATAAACAACATGAATCAGTATAAGCTGCATTTATTCTGCTCCTTAATGAGTTTGAGCCAAACCCCTTTAGCCTCATTCAGGCGCAGTTTGGGTGCAGTTTCAGACACTTTGCTTCCGTTTCTTTCAGGTATTTTCTACATGTGCGCCTATCGGATGCACGAGTGCCCCAGGAGCGCGAGCTCGCATTAGAAGCCGTGAAACATGACCCAGGAATAAGCTATGGATTCCAACCAGGACAGCTGCAGCTTTTCTTTTTTAGCGGGAAGAATAAACACCAATCATCAAATTATAACCTGTTTCAATAAAAACCCAATGAGATCAATAAAAAGCAACACGTGATTATTTGTTTCCATCCATATATATTGATTTTCTTAAAAAAGACAAAAAGCGCGTGAAATGCACGTGCCCGCTCAGGATTTCTCTCTCGGTCTCATTAAACTTCAGTATTTCATGTTATTTGATTTCCTTAATGAAATAAACATTGAGGTGTGTGAAGCCGTGAAGATGTTGTTGATTTGACGCATTTCAATTTTGCGTCATCTCTTGCAGCATCACCAAAAAGCAGCGCAAAAAGCTGTCATATGATTGCTCTGTATGGGCTTCAGAATGCGCTGATTTGCGCCAGAAAAAACGGCCTGGTATCTTCATAGTCAGTAAAAGTTCCCTTTATGAATTTTTTGCAGATTTTCTGACAGATTCTTGCGCCTCACTTTAGAACATTTTAACATTTTTCTTTCTCTTTAACATCCACTCCGACGTGGCTCCTCTGCGGGCCGCAAAGTCTTGAGCCATGCCGCAAACGCGCGCTTGATGGAGCCTGACAGCCAAGAAATTTCACTTAATGAAATGGCCACAAAAAGCCGCTTAACTGCGTCTCAACAGCGCATCCTTAAGGCGATTTCATCACCATTTGTTTCATTTACTTTCTCATTTTCCACAGAAAGCAGCTTGTTATCCTGGCGCTGCGCAGACACGTGCACCAATACCTGCCTTCAGAGGAAATGCGCTTTACCTGCTATTGGGAAGGGGGTGGTGGGTGTTGTGCTGAGGCCATAACATCATGTAACTGGATGTGCATTTGCTTTGCAAACACCCAACTCTGCTAATCATCATTTGCATTTGGAGCGCCCATTCAACACAAACTATGCAAACTAATGCAGCGCCTCTGCAGCGTAACTGACTCCCAGTAATTAATTTGTTCTTCCTCCATCTCATCAAATGGAAATCCTGTCCTCCAGCCAAAAGGATTACAACTTCCGCTCTAACATCTCCCTTAATTGCCTAATAGCATTGCAGCTTGAATTCTGTCTGCATTAAGACACTTTCACATTAAGCGGGCTGATTGGAAATGTGATGACAACACCGTATCACCAAATTACGGCGCACCGCTTTCTTTCCTAAATGGCCGCAGGAGCGGCACTTGTACCCTCCCAGATTTTAATACTGACAATTACTGCCAATTTGGGTGGAATTACTAGACAGACCTGTAGCAGCCTAATCCTCCAGTGAGACAGGCTGCATCACTTGATTTAAAACATTTCCAGCACGAAGGGCACGTGCCGAAATGATCCAGTGAACAACCAATTTCTGCTAAATGTCTTGAGAAAAACTTAAATTTTCAAACTTGTTTTGTTTGGTACATAAAAATAATCTATATTGTGGTTATTGTTGTAATAATATTAACTTAAAAACAGCAAAAAGCGCCGCATTATACATTAAATCATCTGTTTCTGACACTTAAATCCATTTTATTACTTATTTATTTAATGCAGGAAGGCTTTAAAGCACCTGAATTGGACTTTTGGGGGGGAAACTTTGGCTGAATCAGACCCGTGAAGCCCCGAAAAGCAGAAAAACATAAACTTGTCTCTTTTTTTATTATCACTTTAGTTTTCAAATGATTTTCTTCGTGGTCACAGGTGCGCTGCTTATCTGAAACCAGTTTACTTTGCTTTCAGAGCTTCTAAACCAATCCCAGAGCAGAGCCGGACCACCACAGATGCCTCCCGCCCCCTCCGGAACCCTAATTGGCTGAAGCCCTAATCAATTCCCCCCAATCCGTAACTCTCCCTGAATAAATACTTGTTGGAAAGATGCCCTCCCACCGATATCTAATGCAAAGACGTTGGTGTCATTCACTGATTCACACTCAGGAGCTGCTTTTAAGCTGGGAGAGTTTAAGGGGAAAGGGCAGATGCTGGTGCAGGTTTAGGAGGGATAAAAAATAAACTAACATCATGAGTATGAACTATGCCTCTGCAGCGCCCACGCAGAGATCCACGTCGTTTTTTATTGAGGACATCTTATTACACAAACCTAAGCCGCTAAGAGAAGTCATTCCCCCGCCGTTTTGCGGCTCCTTGGCCTCCCGGATGCCCATTCTGGAGTATGGATACCCTCTGATGCCAACCCCGATCCTGGCCCCGCATCCTCATCCTCTCCACAAACCGGAGCATCATCAGTACTTCTTCACATCTGGTAAGGAATAATAAAACTTCGCTCATGTTTGTTGGTTTTTATAGAGAGGAAAATAAAAAAACGCATGATCTAAATAAAATTATGCTTATTTATAATGAAAAAGATTAATTGATCTGAGCAACCAGTGAGTGAAATGGGAGTTAGTAAACAGCTCTATATAGACTGTAAAATAAATCATGTAAATAAAGTTTTAAGCAGAACAGTACCTGATTTTGTATCTTTCCACAAAGTCGCATCATGATGAGAAATAAAACACGAGTGTTACTTTCCTCCTCCCTGCAGGGATGCAGATGCCCGCCTTGTTCCAGCACCACGCAGAGCTACCGGGGAAGCATTGCAGACGCAGGAAGGCCCGGACGGTTTTCTCTGACTCCCAGTTGTCCGGCCTGGAAAAGCGCTTCGAAATCCAGCGGTACCTTTCCACACCGGAGCGCGTGGAGCTGGCCACGGCGCTCAGCCTGTCCGAGACGCAGGTAGGCAGCGCGCGCGCGCTTCTGCAGGAAAATCGCTCTGAAATTATTTACATGACTGCTGGGTTTATCTCAGTAATAATCAATCATGTCGGTAAAATTTATCATTTTTATGGTTTGAAACAAAAACTGTAAAAAGAAATGTGGGTTTTATAAGGCGCATAATAAAACGCAACGCTCCTCGCGCAGGTAAAAACCTGGTTTCAGAACCGACGGATGAAACACAAGAAGCAGCTGAGGAAGGCGCAGGACGAGCGCAAGACTCCCGGAGAGCTCGAGCGCTCCGCGGAAAACTCCAGCGAGAGCGACCTGAACGACAAGAGCGCGGAGGAGCTGAAACACGGCCTGGAGCCGGACTCCTACCTGCTGGAGGACAACGACGATGATGTGGACATCGAGGACGACATTTGTTCCCCGGATCATCTACTATAGTAGGCTGCAGAGTTTTTCTGGAGGTATTTTACATGTAGATGAATGTACAAAGTCCCCAAACATCCCTCCCCACAAGACAAACAGGACATTTGCTACTGTGTTATTATTATTATTATTATTATTATTATTATTATTATTATTATTTCTAAGTTTTTGTGTGTTTTTGGATTTGGAAATTAGCCTCAGCTCTTATCGTGCTGCCTCATAAATTTGCACTTTTTCCCCTTAAACTAAAATATTATCACTTTTTTTTAAGTTTCTTTTTTATAAAATCATAATAATTTTCTTTCTCTGGTGTTTTGGGAGCTTTTGTAAATCAGGTCTGACTGTATTTCTATCCCTGTCTGTAAATATATATATATATACATATATAAATACATTATACTGCAGAATGAATTGAAAGTCCTTCTCTTCTTTTACTTTATAAAGTTATTTACAAATCAGCGTAAAAAAGGTTTAAAATCAATCAAATGCGGTGATAGTGCGTGATTGTGATGTAACAGGTTGAAGGCGCGCGTGCAAGGTTGCGACTTGACACAAAGAACTGCAACAAATGACTGAATTGTGAATAATTTACTTGTTTTTGTTTGTTTTTATTATCAAATTAATAATAAATCAACTCTAAAATTCACATTTTCCCTGAGATGAATACACATTTCTTTAAATTGTCGTTTTATTTTTTCAAAAATGCTTTTATTTTGTTTTTCCTGGTTTGTTATTTTCTTTAAATCTTTTTTTCCTTAAATTTCCGTAAATTCCTAATTTATGCATATTTAAGAAAAAAAAATATTTTGTTTGACTTGTCCAAACACCTAAGTTTTCTTCATGCAACAAAGAATTTTTCTCCAACTTGGTTTAAAAGCTTCATGGAGGCATCTGTGTTTTTACAGAAAGCAAAGTTGTGACCAGGCAGGAAAATAATACAATTCTATGATTTAATGAATAAACTCAAGATTCTGGTTTTAGTTTTTTTTTTTTTTTTTTTAGTTTTTTATTTTAGAATAAATGCAAAAGTTCAGCCATAAGAAACCAAACCTTCTCATATTTCCTGGATCGATTTATTTTTACAAAAATTACAATACAAAAGGATTTAATGAAATATTTTATCCTTTTCCTGAGATTTTGTGAATTTAAGGTGCCTCTGGGTTGTGTGTATTGAGAAGAAATTACAGTAATTAATTGGTTGTTTTCCAGTGTGTTAAAATATAGACATATTTATTTATTTATTCTTTTTCTTTAAATCACCTGTGATGCTACAGAACATTTTAGTGTCAGGGTGTCCCTCTCACATTGTTCACTGTAAAATATAAAAGGAAAAGTTTTAATAAAATATCTAAATCCTAATATTTACAGTTTCACAGAAAACACTGGTTTAGTGAGATGGAAATAGCAGGGACGATTTTCTGAGTTGTAATGCAAAAAAAACAATTATAAAGCATAGATGGTTATTATTTTAGCTATGCAGGGGCAGAGCCAGAGGGTGGCCAAGGGGGGTCGTGACCCCAAATAGCTAACTATAACTTTCATCAAGGTGGATTTCCATCTAAATAATATTTAGTTATCAATTAAAATTTGTACATAAACATTTTTCTTTCAAATGAATTTGACACAAATTTGCATATTTGGTCTTCAAAGGAAAACTCTTTACATTCAACACATTTACAAACCCTGTTCTGAATTTAAAAACAAAAATACATCTAAAATATAAACATAAATAAAATAAAATGTATTGCAAATTTAATATAGATTCAGACTAAAATATGTGTGAATAAATTTCATACAAATAATTATTAAAGTATTGTGTATAAATCAGATGTTATAGGAGTGACCCAAATGACCAAAAGCATGAGTCATAACCTGTTTCTGTGACCCAGTAAGAGCCCACCCTGATGAACATTTCCTGGCTCTAAAACTGCACATTCAGATATGGGATGTGGCACATAAGGTCTTGGTCCTGGTTTTCTGTGGGCTCACCAGTATACCAGTCAAAGATGTTACTGGTATTTCCAGTGTTTTCAGTTACAAGATGCATCGCCCTGCGATAGATCTGGACTTGGGTGGGATGCGTCTTCGCGCTTGTCCAAATGCTTTAAAAGCCTCAGTGGAATAAAGCAGATTTAGCAACTGGTTGAATAGATAATGGAGAGAAAGCAAACACTCATTGTGCTGCTCTGGTCCAGACATGAGGACTTATTTTTAAAAAGGAAGCTCATTTTTGCTTATTTCATTGATGTTTACAGCTCTTACAGCTGTAAACAAAGGCATTAGAATAGATAAAACAATAGCAGAAAGTAACACATTTACCAATTTATCCTTCAGCAAATCCTGTGTGCACGAGCCGAATCCAGGTGAAGATCTTGAAACAGCTCCTAAGGTGTATCACTTACGGCAAATTTGCATGATAACGTGGAAATCCACTTTTGTCCTTGGCGCTGGATTCACCGCTCTCTCTTGCCTTTTGAAAAGCGATTCATGTCATCTCCAAAATGTGATTCTGATTAACAAGCAGTGGGGAGGAAAAAAACGCTGTGTGGGAGAACAGGCCATGCAGAAGGTGATCAATTAAAAGATTAAGTGTTTTGCAACACATGGACGCATCTGCATTTGGGCCTAATAGCAGGGCCATCAGCTCATTTTCAGGAAGGCTGCCGCCAACTGAAAGCGTGCTTCTCACATCAAAGCATCCACGTCTGCTTTAGCTTCCCAATGGGCAGAAAGGGATGCTAATTTGGCCCCCTTCATGTAGAGCGGTGAAAGACTCCTTCAATTAACTGGATTTCAATGGCAAAAAACGAGTAGGTGGGAGGAAAAAAAAAGATGCAAAGAGACACAGTCTGGATAGGGAATGATTCTCATTAAATTAAAAAGGACTCGGCCATTTGTTTCCAACCGCGCATCTGAGGACTTAACACTAAAAACACAGAGCTTCAAAGAGTCCATGATGGGTTAAATAGAGACCATAATCTAATTAAAATATTGCACAGAGGTAAATAGTGCTTTGATTATGATCTGAGGGTTCAATTAGTAAAATGAGCTGCGTTACAGTTTTTGTGTTGGGTGGAGTTGCCGCTTAGAAACGTGGGTAATTTAGGAGAGGGATTGGTGCTAAAGCTTCATTTCAGCCAGTTAAACCTGAAAAAATAACCCACAGTACAGAGTTCATGGGTCATTTCTCACATTTTGAGGTTATGTTTTTATTTCAGCCTCATTGTCTGGTTGTTGAATCCGTCCACATGAACATGAACCGTTACATCTGCTGTGTTTAAAGAAAACAGGGCTAGAAAATGTTTTTTTTACTTTACTGTCCTGTTTACAGCCTTGAGAGGAAGAAATACATCATTAAAAAATGCCAGATGTATTTTAAAAGGAACTTTTAGACTCTTTGGTTTCAGTTTCCCTTGAATAAAACTTTTCTTCTTTAAACTAATATCTTTTGTTGTGTATATGTAAATATATTTCAATGCATGTTTTACTTTATTCTACTGTATGTATGCTGTGTACACTATACAGAGCTGGCTGTAAGTTTTGAGTCCTATTCAAATATAGGGAGTAATTTCTGTCTCTCTGTAAATATAAATCTGAGCAAACAAAAATAACCAGGGGAGTTCCACAAGAATCTATTTAGGGGCCCCTGCAGTTCAACCTCTACTTGCTCCCACTTACTTGCTCAAATGATGAAAAACAATAAAATTTTACCATAGTTATGCTTATGACACACAAATCTGCATAACCATCTCACCAGGAAACCACAGCCTGATTTGAACTCTGACGAAATGCACAATCCAATCAATGATTGGACGTGTCAAAAATTGCTTTACTTAAAGGAAAAACAAAGCTGAAATAATAGTTTTTGGAGCCAAAGAAGAAGAAAGATAACAATTAGCTCCAGGCAGTTTTGTTGTTGGCTAATGACAAAGCAAAAAATCTTGGCATGGTCCTGGACTCAGACTAAGACCCAGACATATTCCTCAGTAAGACCAATACCAGTGGATCAGTCCTGTTTGTCATAAAACTGACTTCAAAATCCTGCTGTTGGTTTAAAAACCTGTCCTCTTCCTGCTTTGAATGGTTTAGGACCAAAATCTATCAAAGGTCTCTTAGTTCGTTTTGAACCAACCAGCAGATCGTCAGGATCAAATCTACTTTCTGTTCTCAGTCACAATTAAACCTGGAGAAAGATTGGGAGGTTTTTGTGCTCCTCTTCTGAAAACTTGCGGGTCTGGTGAAACCTGAAAGCACTTTGAATGAAACATGAACTTTGCTAGACAAACTTGTAACATCCTGTGGCAACCGAAGATACTGGATGTTACCGTTTTTCAGAGAAATCTGCGTTTCTTCTTACAGAATCATAAATTTAGCAGCTCAGCAGACCGTTGCCAGATTCTCCTCTTTACATTTAGGAGGCCATCATAGACTGTGTACACAACCACAAAGTTATACAGTCTGCTAGTAGCTCTTTGTGATCCTCAGCACATAAAACCACAAGTCATTTTTTTTACAAAAGCAGCAGAAACATGGATTCACCGGACCACAGAACACGTCTCCGCTGGGGACAGACAGAATCGCTATTTAAAATTGATGCATCGAATCGACTACAATTCACAATAATCACATTACAGAAATGTAGCTATCAAATGTGGTAAGAACACAAAATCGCGCTGCGGCCCGTACACTCAGGGAGTAGGACCAGAAGTCCATCTGGACGTATGTCCCCTTAAAGTGTTCAGGTGGCAAAGAGTAAATAACAGAGATGCTAGCAGCTAGCCTTGCAGCCTCCATTAGTGAGCGCAAGCAAGCGTTGGAAACATTTTAGTTCATATGGACATGAGAATGAACCATGCTCCAGGCGAGTTGTTTAAAGTCCAAATAAAAAGTTTAACAGATTTATATGCAGCAGCATCTGACCTGGTCGGAGGAGAAATCAGTTGTTCTTCCTACATATTGCTACATTTTTCCTTAAGATGTCACCAAAAATTTAGAGTCAATATAAAATATAATTTACATGTGTTGGATTTATTTATGGATCAACATGAATTAAAGATAGTTGAGATTAATTTATTTAGTTATTTGAAGGAATGGATACTGAATGTAGAATGACATAATATAAGACAGTATTTCCTTCCTTAGTGGAGAAAAAAAGTTAATAAAAATCCTGATAATCTTTTAATAATATAATCTGAGCAGCCTGAATCATAATTTAATATAATTGTGTGCTATCTACATTCTCTTAATGATTGTCTTCTGTTCATTTGAAACAAGGTAATGTTCAGAAAATATATAATTTAGTCGCAGGTGTTTCTGGTTGAAGGGTTGGACAGTGATGATGATGATGATGATGGTCAAAGAGCCATTTTAACCAGTATTTGCTCTTCTTGGACTTTGCTTGTTTGACTGCTTGGAGAGATGAAAAATTTGAGTATGTCTCCTTTTATACCTAATCTTGACCTGTCACTAATTATTATGCCTGTCTTTGCCTTTCAGACCAACGTTTTCTTCCTTCATATAAACCAATTAAAATTATTTCTTTTTGGTGTGCTTATCCAACAATGGTTTTAAAATTATTGATCATGTTTATGTTGTAAAACAGACATTGGCTCAAACCTCAGTTAGTCTTTCCAGGCTTAGAGCTTCAGTGTTTGCTGCCCTCTAAACTGCGGTGGAAGCAGGCAGCTGCTCTTCCTGACGCTTTTTCTGTTTAAGGTTTGTCTTCCTGTTTGAGGGGAGTTTTTCCTCTCCACCATGACCCTGTGCATGACGGGGATCGGATCACAAAAGAGATTTATTAGTTTCTTTAATGAAGAAACCTTTTTGTAGCTTTTTTTAAACACCGTTATAAAGAACTGCAATAATGTTAATCACATAATGGATTATTTTAACTGAATCCAACCAATCTGGACTCTATAAAAATGCCTTCAGAGTACTTTTTAATTAATTAAAATAAAAAATTTTCACCATAATTACAGTTCCGTAGTTTCAATTTTACCTATTGAGATGCTTTATGGTCATTTTAAAGTAAGAAAATGATGGAAGAAGCCATCTGATCATGTGACACTGCCTTTACTTAAAGCACGCTGCAGCAGATTATTGAACAGACCTCTTTGTGTGAACGTCCCAGCTATTAGCAAGGTTTTAATCAATCAGGAAAATCTGCTTTTCCTGCTGTCCTACTTTGTCTTAAAGCTGCTCATTGCACCAAACCTTTTTTCTTTGCGTCATTAAAAAACGGATCCAGAAACTACAGGATATGTAGCGTTACTTCAGCTCCACCAGCTTCGCATAATAAACCAGGTGATTGTTGATCTTAACCAGGTGATCTTAAGTCATGTCTTGCATCATGACCAAAAACCACACTTCCTACTGGCTAAATTCTAATTAAATATCCATTTACTGGTTTGTGTGACTGGTTTCTGTATATTCTTGTGCTGATGCAAAGCGTGGGCACATTACTCATTACTCTCCCATAAATTTGAGTATTTTTAATCCATTTTTCTCAGTCTGTTAGAAACTTTCATGTCCGTGCGCCTCAGATGGCATGAACTTTTCTGAGTTGTGCCACAACCTGCCTTTCTTCCAAATGACGTTTTCGTAGGAGCTCCAGTGTGGCCAGCTCCGATGCAACCGAGCCGTCTAAGTAAGGAGTTTGTTCAGAGCCTTCAGGCTGATGTTTCTGTCTCGGCTTGGTTTGACATGCCAGAGGTTTGGCAATAGTCTTGGCATATTCCAACGCCTAGGATCAAAACAGAAAAAGATATTAAAGCTACATGACACCAACTTACGGGACATAAAAACACAAAGAAATACAAGCTAACATCTGATAGTTGTTTCTTAAGGAGAAATGTGTGTCTAATATTTTTAGGTTATACAAATAAAAAGGGCTAACTGCTCATAGTAAATATGCTACAGAATTAGCCTAGCGCTAATTTCTTTCAGATCGTCTGCAAACCAGTCACAGTAATACAGTGGATGGAGAGAAATATTAGAAATATAAGACAGAACATGAACATAAAAATAACTAGTTTTCACTCACTCAGTCTAAAAGCATGCAAACAGAGAGCATACATGTATACATGATGTGAGGCCAAAGTGCTTTATAGACTCAGATAGTTTCAACCAAACCAGTAAGAACTTTATTCTTAAATGTTTTATATGACTCACATCCTCTTGTTTCCTCTGCCTTCTTTCCTTTTCTGTAATCCGCCTGGTTTCATGCACCGTCCGAACGTTTTTTCCCTTCTAAACACCGTTATGTGGAAATGGCGCTCCTCACTTAGCAGCACTTTGCTTATAAACAGACCATCCAGCAGGCCAAAGCGAGGAAGGGACATACATATATATATTTTTTTTTTTTTTTGACGGATTGGTTGACCATATTTGTCATGGCAGCGCATTTGGTTTGGTATAAGGCAAAGGCTAAAAGCGATGCCTCTGTTGAAAATTAATTAATTGTGTGGCAGAAATGAGCCGAAGACCTTTGTACATGTGTACACACACACATATATGCGTTTTAAATTCCACTGGAGAGGAATTCTTAGCTAGCTTTAAACTAGCATCCAGTAAGACAGATCTACTTTTATAGCCAGACTTTGGGTTGTTTTTATTTTAGCTAAATCGTATTTTAAATAAAACAAATAAAGTTCAAATACATTTGCCACCATGGACAGATAAGCTGGGAGGCAGGCGAACTGGAACAAACTGGGACGACAGACAAACTGGGACAGATAGTGGGACGTAGCGGCATCAGCTTGTGTTTAATTTAACCTTTCAGACCAAACGTATCATATTTGATACATATTAGTCTCTGAGACATTTTGCATCACTTGATGGTAGAAACTTTACTGAAACCCTGTTTGTGATGATACGTGTCTCCTGTCGCCTGAAGTTTATAAGTTTCTACTATAATTATTTTGATCCGATGCATTAAATACACTTAAAAGACGCAACGTTTCTGTCCGGTTCTTCTTGGGCTTTGAAAGGGTTAATAACAATAAATCTGTTTAATTACACAGGTCTCATCAGCATCATTTTTACTGACATTAGCGTAAGCTCCACAGGGTGCGATGAGGAGCTCGAGGGCCGCCTCCGCCACATGATTTTAATGTAAACACAGGTAGATAAGTAGAAATAAAACTTTGGCTCAGTTTCTACACCTTTATCTGTGATAAGCCGTCACAGCCACTGAGCTAACATGTCTTGTTAGTGGGAGGAAGCCGGAGAGAGGGGGAGAACATGCAAACTCCACACAGACAAAGCCTATAGGCTCAAACCAGCAACCTTCTTGCTGTGAGGCCACAGCGCTAACCACTGCGCCACCATGCTGCTCGTTTCTTCTGTAATTTTATTTTGTATTTTTATGCCATTTGTGGAAGAATGAGAACACCAAACATAGCATCTATAGTTGCTAGGCAACGGGGAACTGGCACACCTTGGTAATTTACCAGGTAGGCGGTCTAAGCAGCATGAACCATTTTCTATCCAATCAGAGAGCCAGATTTCCTCCTTCTTTCCTGTTGGTCAGCGGCCATTTTGGGCCGTTGTTGTGACTTTGTGACAGATTGAGGTGGTTTTATCTGCTTTAGTAAAGTGCTGTGTGAAACCAAACCAAATAAAGGTATCAAAATATCCAGGATTCCCACCGGATCACCTGGACCATCCTGGTGGTAATTCACTCTTAGAGTCTTGGAAAGGATTTCTGAAGGTCTTATATCTTATAAGATGTGGGACTGCACCCTTTGTTCTTATTTTCTGGGTTTTAATGACTTCTCCTTGTTAATATGAGAAATCCTGGGAAGGTGATAAAGTGGAGGAAGAGCTGGAGAAATATATTCTGCAACAACACAGAAACCTAAACAGAGTAAAACTATTTCATTATGACGCATCAGAAGCTGCACCGTACTGAGACAGAGGCCTTCCTGTGTGGAGTTTGCATGTTTTTCCCGTGTTAGCGTGGACATTTCATAAGCATTGATTTCATTCTCGCTATTCAAGCTGTGGGTTTAGATTATTTAAACACATAAATATTATCTCATCAATCTGCAGTAAGTATCATCAATGTGGAGCTTAAAGAGTCCTGATAACACCAACACACCCAAATAAGTACACTGGTTTTCTTCTAATTGTGTTTGTCAAAGCTTTGCTGTGCTCCACACATCTATCTGAAAAGCACACACACACACACACACCTTCATCCTGGGAACTTTCTTGTCATTGCCTTCTGGGTCCTTGGTCAGAGGAACGGGAATCCTACTTATGTTTTTGTTCTGCGCCCGGATCACATTTGAATACAGCCTCTGTCGCTTCATTTTCTCAACATGTTGGTGAAAGAGAGAGAGAGAGTGAGTGAAAATAGAGACACAGAAGCAGATTATAAAAGGGTTTTAATTAACTGAGCCATTTCTCCCTTAAGGCCCTGCTCTCATCTATCCCCTTGGCAGAGCCTCTCCATCCAGCCCCACAAAACCAAACAGAGCAGGCCTTTCAGCGAGCCTATCAACATTTACGCGTATCGCCCACTAATAGGCTCGGTCCTGGAGATGCACAGGGCTCAATCTAGTGGAAATTAGCCAAACATGCTCACTTTTTACAGCAGGGGATTAACAAAAGACATGTCAAAGCACAAAGAGCACTTAACTTCTTCAAGGTGCTTTCATTTGCTTTGTAAATGTAATTTCATCTGTGCAACAGCCAGGGAGCCTCCAAATGATGAACCCTGTCAACCAGAGGAGCCGATGGCGGCCGCCCAGAGACAATCAGCTGTCTCAACACATTTATTCTCTCCGACTGGCATCTTCCAGCTGTTTCAGTTTACTAACAAAGCTGAATAAATGTGGAGGAGTGCAGCTTCTGTGAACTGCGTGTAAACACCTTCAGATGGATAAATGCTGCCTAGCTAAGCTCTTATGTTGTCAGCTTTACCGTATTTACACTGAAGCCTCTCTCTCTCTTAGCTCTAATTCAACACCTAATCAATGTCTTCCAGAAAATCCTTAATAATCTAAAGTGAGTTCTTGTAACGCGTATGATCAGTTTATCTTCATGTTTGGCACCGTTTCTGTGGAAATGAATGTTTTTAGGTTAAAACATTGTTTCACCTTTTTTCTAGCTTAACATTTGACACCAGGTGCTTCATAACGTGGTGAAGGTGAGAAAATCAGGATGGTTTCTTTAACAGACCCTCTCTCAGATATTTGCTGCTTTACTAAAGACAATGAAAGAGATGCATAAGTACAGCAACACTAATACGGGATTTTTATAGGGAATATGCTGTAAAATACAGGGTTCAGAGATCCTTTCTGCAGATATGCAACGCTTTGGAAATGCAATGTAAAAACACTTACTGCCTTCTCCTTGGCCGTGTAGTCAGGACCTAAGCCTCGTAGCTTTATATCCAACTCCAGCTGCTTGTAGTCTTTCAGGGTGTACGCCTGAAGGGAAGAGGGTGGACATTGTTGGACTCTGCGATTCGATCAGCAAAAGTCTTAAAGACTTTAAACTATAATGGAAGCATCACAAAAACATGGATTA
This sequence comes from Kiunga ballochi, assembly GCA_037177335.1. Lineage (NCBI taxonomy): Eukaryota > Metazoa > Chordata > Actinopteri > Atheriniformes > Pseudomugilidae > Kiunga > Kiunga ballochi. Next base: position 17,556,548 of record JBAMIG010000016.1, on the reverse strand, counting down.
ATGCTTCTGGCTGCTGCTGGTGGAATAGTAGGGAAGTTTTGTCCCAATTTGGACCCTTTGGTACCAACATGACATGGTTTAACCAGAACAGCGTACTCCAGTACTGCTGCTGAGCATGTCCATCCCTTCATGAACACATTGCAGCATCTTCTAATAGAAACTTCCAGCAGATGATGCATCATGATGAGTTCACTGTCCTCCAACAGCGCCCAGTCACCCGATCTCTGTCAGCAGTACAGGAACGGGAGATTCTCATCGTGGATGTGAGGAAGCTGATTCACATCAATATGAGCAAAGTTTCTGAGGAATGTTTCCAACGTGTCATTTGATCTATGGCATCGAGATCTACGGTGGCTTCAGAGGAAGAACTGGGTCCAAACCTGTACTGATAAAGTGGTTGGTAATAAATGCACCAAGACAGTGAATCTGTACATAACAGGTTCACTGTTGTAGGAAGTTAGTGTCATATTGCTATCACCACACACACACACACACACACACACACAATGTTGGTGTGTGTAAAAGATTATGTGTACATGGGTGCATGCCGTCTACAAGCTGTCCCAGACAAAAGGAAGCTAATCGCTCCAGATTGTTCTGGTTGCTCTTTGGAAGGAGGATTTCAGCTTCCTGCAGCCGCTAGCAAAGCACACAACAGGGTACCTTTTCTTTCAAAGCCCTCGCCCCTCCCGCAGACCCTCCAGTCGCGCTCATCTGCCTTTATGCCCCGGCTCTGCAGCCAGACTGCTTTACAAATTGAGCCTATAATCTGGTCAGACATGATGTGCAGCATGGTGGGAATGATGGAAGGTCAGGGGGTCAGAGCTCCTGCGTGGACACATCCTTTCTGTCCGTTCTGCTGTGATCTCTGAATTTCTCTCTCTGCATCCTTATTTTTACGATTAACAAGCGCTGCAGAGAATAATCTATTCATCCCACTGTGTTTTGCATCGTGCAAAGTTATGGATGCTGTAAACAAACAGTACCCACAGACTCCCCTGAAAAGCCCAGTCTGACAAACCAGAACAACAAGCTAAATCATTAAATGCAAATGGGCATCTTTAGTGGCCCTGCGCCTCAGACTCCCTCTCTCCTAATCACTTTATCCTCTAACACATCTTCAAATGGCTTCTCAGAGCCTGCAGCTCTGTGGTTTATGTAGTCATCATCTTATAGCAATTAAGTGTATCTTAGTGGAGCTACACAATTAACCTGATGTTTTGTGCCCTCAGCCACCAGAACACTCCGGCTGGATTAAGGAGTCCCCACATGGGGACAGCTGAGGGGATTATGTGGGACTTCAAAGGGACATTTATTTATGTAACCCTTTATGTACGTGGGGATTAAAGAGCAACTCCACACAATTGTAGAACTCATGTGTCACTTTTGTTTGGTGAAACTGCATAATGTGTTCTTTCTTCCAATGTAAATGTACTTACAGAGTGTGTTTCAGGACCAGAGTTTAAAACGTTTTGTCACTTTACGAGTATTTTACGCTCTAATTTTCCAGCTGGAAAAGTAGTGAACATGTTGAGCAGGTGCTTTCTATAAGGACCAGAACCTTTATGCAGGATGTGTAGGGATGTGCAGTTATACACACTAAATGATACAGAAACCAAAGAAATGCATTAAAAGTAGTTTCAGTTAGTTATTAGTTCTCCGGGCTTATTGAAGGACTTTTCATTGCTTTTGGATGTTTCTGTCATTAGTTCTGTGCTCAGCCTCAGTGATGCTGAGGTTCTGGTTCTGGAGAGGATCCATCAGACCTGTTGCCACTGATCTTCAGTGTAGTTACCTCAGTCTTCTCTCCCCGTATGTCTTCTCTAACAACGGCTTCTAGGCGTCCACGTTTCCATGGAGACCACTTCTGATGAGGCTTTGACAGGTGGATCAACAGAAGGTCCAAACGCTTCAGGTTCTGTTCATCTGCTGTAGAAAGTGTTTCAGTCCAGACTCTTCTTTTCTCCTCCACATGTCCAGTTTCTGCACGTTGTGCTGAGATTGGTTCGAGCCTTGGTGTGAGCAGGACTCCAGTCGGGAACCTTTCTGTGTGGAGCTTGCATGTTCTCCCCGTGTTAGCGTGGGTTATCCCCGTGTTAGCGCGGGTTCTCCCTGTGTTAACGCGGGTTCTCTCCGTGTTAGCGCGGGTTCTCTCCATGTTAGCGCGGGTTCTCCCCGTGTTAGCGCGGGTTCTCTCCGTGTTGGCGTGGGTTCTTTCCGTGTTAGCGTGGGTTCTCTCCGTGTTGGCGTGG
>JBAMIG010000016.1:17528251-17542363 GCA_037177335.1 Kiunga ballochi | reverse complement strand
TTTCTATGTTTTTTTTGCCTCTGCACAGAATATATCTTTGGTACATCTGCATTAGATCTGTTAAATATATTTATTTGTATTCCAAGATGAGGATTTTAGTTAAGGTAATTATTTTTTAGACATAATTTATTAGATGTACGACTTCCACAGAAATAAAATGCAGTATTTAGACATTAATTCAGTGCTTACTGGTTATTTCTCTAATAACACTTTGCATTCATTTAAATTGCATGCCAACACTGATTTTGTAAATGTACCTTTTTCTCCCTCTGTCATCTGTTTGGGTTTCCAGATACTTAGTTTGCGAGTGGTCGAGCGTTGTCACTTCCAGACTATCATACAGCAGCAGATCTTCGGCCTCATCTTCCTCTCCATCCTCATATCTTCTATTTGCTTGCTGGAAAGTGTTGGCTTTCTTCTTTTGGTGGCTAGGGTGTTGATGGGCTCTCTCCTGAACCAAGCCCTCGGTATCGGACTGGCGACAGGCGAAAGGAAGCATCTCTTCCTCAGTCTTTGACATGCAACACATCCATGTTTTAAGTGAACTTCATATGAATGTAGGATCTGTAAGCAAAGAAGATGCATTGTAGAGGTAACTTAGAGGCACAAGAGAAAATAAATGTTTAACATTTTGCTATGCTTTCTGATTTAAAACCTGTTTTTCTGTTGTTGTTTGTTTATTTGTTTTTCTAAAATTATTAATGTCCCAAGTCTTCTCTCCTCTTGGGACTAATACACAAGGAGACATGGGGAAAATGGACAATGTAGGAGAAGGACATTTATCTACTGTGACTTGTTTTCAGAGGTTAAAAAGAAAAAGAAAAGAAAATGTGGAAAAAAGGGGTTACAGATGACCATAATCTGTCAATGTAGGTCAATACGGAAAGTATTACTCCATCTAATCAGCTACACCTGCGTCTGACATGTCCAATTTAAATTTACCAGCTCAAAAACTTCATAAAACAAGCAGAAATAGAGCTCCCCTTTCATAAACGGATAGTTTTCCATATAAACTAGCGGCAGAAGTTAAATAGCGCCATTGTCAGACAACGTTTGCGGCTGTTCACCTGATTCAGCAGCTGCTATGCTACGTGTTAGCAGTCAAAGAATAAACATTTCAGCTCGATTTGTCTGTAAATAGGATATACATTACATATTTAGCGTTATGTACTGAGAAATATAATTCCATTTTACCAAAAATTTTTAAAAGCAAGGCTTAATAAGCATCTTAAATAACTCACTTGTTTTCTTTCCTTGCCTCTATGGAAACGACGCAGCATGCTGCGTTCAAGTGCTCCTTTCAAAGCTCCGACTTTCCGCTTATCAAACTGCTAGTTTTTCTTAAAGTGGTCACTACCAACATGATTAGTTTCTCTTTCTGTAAGCAAATCCAGAAACGGAAAGCAATTTAGAGAAAAGCGGGGCTTGTTGCGGGTCCTGGTCTTTTCACCATCCATCCCATGAACCATTGAACAGTTAAAACTTTAGTATTAAAAACTTAGTAACTGAAACTAGTATTTCAGGAGCGTATGGATGTTTTAAGTCACTTTCTACTTCTAATTAGGATTACTTAATTCCATCACGTTCAGGTTTTTGTTTTTATTAACCAGCTCGGCACTCTGAATAGCAGCCGTAACAATCTGCATCACAGCACACTAAAGCCGCTGAACACACCGCTGTAGCTTTAAGAGGTGAATACCTAAACATGTTAGGCAGCCGTGTTCTGAACAGCTTAGACATCACCCCACCTTCATGAAGTGTCATCTTAGACCAGAAGCTGCCGCCATCACTTACAGAAAATAAGACTTCAAATCAGCTCACAAAAATCCACATAAGTAAATCCCTCTCCATGTCCCAGCCATTATTTATGGGGAATAAACTTATCTTTGCAGAAAGGATTTTTTGGCCCACAATGACCAAAAAGTTCCATTTTGTGGACAGACCGGTTTGCCATTTTTTCCCCACTGTGGTTTAGAAATAAATTGCAGGTCAATATTTGACTTAAAAAGCATGACTTCACTCCATCAAGCTGCATTTCTTCAGTGCAGTAACTAGTAAAACTGAAGTATTTCCTTCATGAAGCTCTGCAAAGTGTAAATAAGAAAAACTTCAAGGGTTTCAAGATTTATTGTCAAGGCAGTGACATCAATATACAAAACGCTTCATATGAAGCGAGTGCTTAGATGTGCAGACAGGTTTTTCCCACTAGTGTCCCAAACATAAAACTGATCCCGCTTAAATTAAATAACGCTCTTAAGCCTTTTTAAAACTTTAGAGGGTTTTTCCTTGGAAAACATCTCGGGAGGTAGTTGAGGTGATGGAATGCTTAATCAACCTCCTCGATGGTTGGTCCGGAGGATCCACCACCAGGAGCGGCACCTCCAGCTCCGGGGAAGCCACCGGGCATGCCCTCTGGCATACCACCGGGCATGCCGCCAGCGCTCTGGTACAACTTGGTGATGATGGGGTTGCACACCTTCTCCAGCTCCTTCTGTTGATGTTCATACTCATCCCTCTCTGCAGTCTAGGAGGAAATGGTTTGTGGTTAGGAGAGCCGGTAGCACAGTGACAGAAACTCCAACCTTCACATTTACCTGGTTCTTATCCAGCCAGCCGATGACCTCGTTGCATTTGTCCAGGATCTTCTGCTTGTCGTCGTCGCTGATCTTGCCAGCGAGCTTCTCGTCCTCCACGGTTGACTTCATGTTGAAGGCGTACGACTCCAGGCCGTTCTTAGCGGACACCTTGTCGCGCTGGACGTCGTCCTCTGCCTTGTACTTCTCAGCTTCCTGAACCATGCGTTCAATGTCCTCTTTGCTGAGACGACCTGGAAGAAGACTGCCGTCAGAACCTGCGTCGACGTGCTTCACACTCAGCTGTGCTCAGACTTGAACCCACCTTTGTCATTGGTGATGGTGATCTTGTTCTCCTTTCCGGTGCTCTTGTCGACCGCAGAGACGTTCATGATACCGTTGGCGTCGATATCGAATGTCACCTCAATCTGAGGAACACCACGAGGAGCGGGAGGAATGCCAGTCAGCTCGAACTTGCCCAGCAGGTTGTTGTCCTTTGTCATGGCACGCTCCCCCTCGTAAACCTGTGGGAGGTAAACAGGGTTAACCTACCAACCCTAAAGCTTAAGGTCTGAGACGCTGCCAACTTTATTTCGCTCAGACATCCAAGGAAGGTCAGGGCCATCTTTGGTCGTACGACCTCTGGTGGAAACTACGAATGGCAGGAATAAACGTCATCACAGCGAAACAGTAAAGCAGCAAGCACCGTGCGCATGATCCTCACCTGGATGAGTACACCAGGCTGGTTATCAGAGTAGGTGGTGAAGGTCTGTGTCTGCTTGGTGGGAATGGTGGTGTTACGCTTGATCAGAACAGTCATGACGCCTCCGGCGGTCTCGATACCCAGGGACAGAGGGGTGACGTCCAGAAGCAGCAGGTCCTGCACGTTCTCAGACTTGTCACCTGACAGGATGGCCGCCTGGACAGCTGAAAACAAAAAGGGTTTAGTCCCACGCACAAAAACCCAGAGACAACCCGTTAAAGTTAAAACATCTTACCAGCACCGTAAGCCACAGCCTCATCTGGGTTGATGCTCTTGTTGAGCTCCTTCCCGTTGAAGAAATCCTGGAGCAGTTTCTGGATCTTGGGGATACGGGTGGAGCCACCGACCAGCACGATGTCATGGATCTGGCCTTTGTCCATCTTGGCATCACGGAGGGATTTCTCCACAGGGTCCAGGGTTCCACGGAAGAGATCGGCGTTCAGCTCCTCGAAGCGAGCCCTGGTGATGGAGGTGTAGAAGTCGACGCCCTCGTACAGAGAGTCGATTTCGATGCTGGCCTGGGTGCTGGAAGACAAGGTGCGCTTGGCCCTCTCACAAGCGGTGCGCAGACGACGGACGGCCCTCTTGTTGTCGCTGATGTCCTTTTTGTACTTGCGTTTAAACTCTGCAATGAAGTGGTTCACCATGCGGTTGTCAAAGTCCTCCCCACCAAGATGAGTGTCTCCTGCTGTGGACTTGACCTCAAAGATGCCGTCTTCAATGGTCAGGATGGACACATCGAAGGTGCCGCCACCGAGATCAAAGATGAGGACGTTTCTCTCTGATCCGACCTGAAATTAATAACTGTATTCAGCAAAAGCTCGGCTTCTGAAAGTGAGAAAGGTTCATGTGGGAGTAAATTACCTTCTTGTCCAACCCGTAGGCGATAGCAGCTGCAGTTGGCTCATTGATGATACGCAGAACGTTGAGGCCGGAGATCGTACCAGCATCCTTAGTGGCCTGACGCTGGGAGTCGTTGAAGTAAGCCGGTACGGTGATTACAGCATTGTTGACAGTCTTATAAAAAAAACAAAAAAAACACAAAACCATTAGGATAGTCATAAAGCAACAATGTAAACAACAAGAAAAAATAAACATACTTTTCCTAGGTAGGCTTCAGCAATCTCCTTCATTTTTGTTAGAACCATGGAAGAGATCTCTTCAGGGTAAAAGGATTTTGATTCTCCTTTGTATTCAACTTGGACCTTAGGGCGACTGTTGTCATTGATGACATTGAATGGCCAGTGCTTCATGTCAGACTGGACAACATGGTCGTCAAATCTGCGGCCAATCAGTCGTTTGGCATCTGGATTTTAAAAAAATTAATCAAAAAACATTCAACAGTCAAATATTTATTATGAGGGGAGCAGAATTGTCAAAGGCATATAAAATTAAACCTACCAAAGACAGTGTTGGTGGGGTTCATGGCAACCTGGTTCTTGGCTGCATCTCCGATGAGCCTCTCTGAGTCTGTGAAGGCCACATAGCTGGGTGTGGTTCTGTTGCCCTGGTCATTGGCAATGATTTCCACCTTGCCATGCTGGAACACACCTACACAGGAGTAGGTGGTCCCCAGATCAATTCCTACAGCTGGCCCCTTAGACATGTTTCCTGTAAATAAAAAATAATTAAAAAAAAACACTTTAGGGATGGCGCTACATTGTCCAAAGTTACATTAAGTTTTGTAAATGTTTATTGTTTAAATGCACATTCGATTCTATACAAGTAAAAAACTGTTTTCTTCATTCGTAAGAATTTTACAAGCCCAACAACTGCGTTAAAGCAAAGGAGTAACGATGGAGAAACAAAGAAAAACCCGCATTGAAATAAGATGGCGCCTATCAACACCATGTGACAATGATACAGCAGCTTCAAAGAACAAAAATATTATTTCGATTACACAATTTCTCAACAAGTAGACGATTTATATAAATTTCAGTTTTAGTTTAGTAACATTGCCGCGAAGAGAAACTAAACGTAACCGGATGTCCGTTTCCTTCAGGAAGCGTAGAGATTGTTCGAGAACATTCTGGAAGGTACTGGAATCCCCACCCCCCTTCCCCCTCACCCGGCTCATTAACAACCGCTGACTAAAGCACGGTGCACGTGCGACTGCGGCCCTCAAGCAGATGCACAAACGTTTCCATCTTATTCAGAATGTACTTTTTTCCGTTGTTAATTACAGCGACATTTATTTAAAACTGAAGGTTAACCAATTTGACTCAATACAGAACCCGTTGAAAGACTAACTGTAAAATAGCACAGGTTAAGAGTTAGTCATTACTTTCTATAATATCACAACCGATAATCTTCAAGATAACTTACCGAATTGTTGGCTTGTGTTGACAGAATGTGTATATATGGAATGGACAACGGCGAGGGACGTCCAACCTTGCCGGGATGAGAAGGGAAAGGAAGCCTACTCAACAGCGGAAGAATATATATGACCGGCACAGCAACCAATCAGCGCGGAGTTTTGGAATCCGTCTTTAACAGACTACCAATAAGCTTTATTTTATGCAATGACGTACATAACGACTCCGCCTACTTCCTGCTTCATGATCTGTATTTCATAATCTCAATGAATGACCGCATGGCTCTTAGTACAAAATTAACTATTTTTCCCATAATTAGACACAAATACTACATTTTTATTTTGCGTTTGAACCATATAATGACTTATTTCTGTTTGAAAAATCACGGCAGAACTTGGTAACGCTTTCATTCACAGTTAAAGGTTAAAAATATCTAGACGTAGTAAGCTTGTTATAGCCTAAAACACTTTTCAGTTCCGCATTAGATGCGATCTGAGACAATAAGGTGGTTTCTAGGGATTTGTTAGTTATGCTTTTAAGTAGCTTTCAGATTAAGTTTAAATGAAGATTAATCTTCTCATTCGGTTGTGGTGGAAAATAGTCTGAGACTTAGCCATGCCCTTAATTATTTAAATGATTGAGTATTACTTTAGGAATTAATCATGGTTTTATTTTAAATCTCCCAGTATGCATGTTTAGCTAATTGATTAAGGGTGTGTAAAGTGCATGTCCGGTATTCTAATTTAGGAAAACTAAATGCTGCATCTTAATCAGCATTTTTAATACAGGCAGAAACAAACATTGATCCAATTATTATTCCTTATGAAGAATTGTGGCTCACTGGAGGCTTTCCCAGCAATTAATAGGCAAGAGACATGTTACTCACCACCTCAAAATGTTGCCTTATTATGCTAGATTCCACATTTCCCATATTCAAACACTATACATTTTAGCAAAATAACATTTATTTGTACAAAACATATACATTCATACTGTGTTTATATTTTACAAAAATATTCATTTCTGAGTAAACTTTTATTTCACAGGAAATTCATCAGGAACATGTAAATGTGCTTCACATGCAGCTCCGGTTTTACCCCATCACATAGCAGCAGTCCTCCTCCAGCTTCCACAGCTCCGTTTTATGTCCAGAAAAAGGGGAATGACTGCTGTCTGGATCCTTCTGAAACTGCTGAGCTTATGGAAACAACGCAGAAGCCCACGTTCTTATAAATCACCATTAATGATGAGGCACAACCTGCCATGCTGCTTAGCACATTTTTGGGCACCTTTTTAATGTTCACAGTAATATTAAACAATAGAAAAAGTTAATGTGCAGTTAAAAAACAAGCTAAAACTGTGACTGTGATTTAATGTGGCTGTTAGAGTGATGTCTCCTTTATGTCAGGTTTGGCTGAAGTTTGTGTCTGGCTTTGAGGCGGAGAGATCTGCGGTCGTGTTGGTCTTTCTTCAGATATAATCGCTGCTGTGTTTACAACTGAAGTTATCGCTGTAGGTTTCTCCACGACATACTGCGTGAATGCTGTATTGAGGATTCCTGGGACACAAACACACACAGAGAGTTCACATTTAGTTGTATTTTGTGGAAACATCCTGCATAAGTGGCCTAAAACTGAAAAGGTATGTGTCATTTAGGTATGAAGTCAATTTAAAAGAGAAATAATAAGTACAGCACATTTATTTTGATATTTGATTAAATTAGCGTATAAATAAAATGTAAAACATTATCATTATTCAAAGCATCTCCAACACTGACCCACGTTCCTTCTCTAAATCTAAAAATGACATCCCATAATATTCAAATAAAGGATAAAATGCTAAGATGGAGATGATAAGATGATGAGTCACCTCTTCGCCGTTGTCCTTGGACGTTCTTCTCCTCGTTGCTTGATTTCGACTTGCTGCTCTCCTCTGACGGGTTGGAGTCTTCATTCTCTGTAACAATAAAAACTGTAAGATGTTTTCAAAGTGAATGTTTGGAAACCATCCCGTAATCCATCCATGTGCGTTTGTTTCCACATAAACAGAAAAGTGAGGCTTGCTTACCTCGTTTCCAGGCAAGGTGAGCTCTTCTCAGCTTGATGGCGAAGAAAATGACCACCACCAGAAGGCTGAAGATGAGGGATGTAACCAGGATGACCAATAAGGAGGAATTTCCTTGACTTCCTTTTTGTGTTTCTGGCTTAAAATTTTCTGTGGATGGATATAATTTGCCACGTCACGTACTCGTAACCATCACACATTGTAACCACAAAGAAGACACACAGTGTTTAGTGTTTACCTTGTGTTGCCGTCGCCGTATTGTTATCAAAGTCATCTGTGACTGTGATAAATGTCTCACCTGTAAGAGAAAATTAAAAAAATGAAATAAAACAGCAAGGTTGGCTCAGTGGTGGTGTGATTTGATTGGAGGACTGGTGAGGTAGATGAGGCATGGATGAATAAATCAGCCAATTTTTGACAAACTAGCTGAAGTTTATTCAAATGTCCACTAGATGGCAGCAAACACATAAAGAACCCACATCAGCTCGTCATACAGAGGATTATTTACCTGTGGTGTTTGTCTCCTCGGTGATGTTTGTCTCCTCGGTGATGGTGTCATTGCTCATCACGGTTGAGTCCGGTAACACAGAGGATCCTGAATCATGCAGCAAACAGACATTTTAGAAGTTAATCTAATGGGAAATGAGTAGATGTGAATAAAGGAAGATGAGGGTTTTTACTATCAGTACAAAGTTAAAACATTCAGATAAAATTCATCGTTTTTTTGCCGTTTGGTGTTTTTCAGAGGAGGAAAACTCTTAAAGCGAACACATGAATATTCAAACTCTGGAGGGGAAAGATAAGATCTTTGATACTAAACTGTAGTTTTCCATTCTCAGACTATTTGAATGCATTTACCGTGACAGAGTTTCACAACACACCTCCGACTCTCCGACACAGGAAACACATCTCAAAGCATCACAACCACAGTATAATGTGGCAGGCCCACTTCATGAGATCTTTAAAAGTAGTTTGGACCCACAGGACACTCTTTCTGATACTTTCTGAGAGCTTCTCTTTGGACGTCTCCATTAGCTTAATCTCTTTTATTAAATAAATTCATTTGAACCCAATGAATCGATTTCAAAAGACGTCTTTAGGGTCTTTGTCTACAGCAGCCAGTCACAGAGACGCACCATGGAAAACATCAAAATAAACCTAGTTCTGCAGGTTTTAGGAGCAACAAGCTGATTCCCAAAGAGTTTATTGTGAGAAATTTGGCATCAGAGATGGTTTCATGGAAGAGTGTCTGCCTCTTAAAGCAGTAGAGGAACCATGAAGGGCTGAGATAGACTACATGATGTAAGATCTGGACTGGATGGAAACAAGTCTGATGGATGGATGGAGCCCAGACTTATTACATTATTGAAGTGGTGTGGGATGATCTGGGCAGAAAACAGAACAATCTAGAGGAAAGATCCAAAGAAGAGCTTTGGAAAGTCCTTCAATAAGTCGAGGAAATATCCTTGAAGACCTCTTAATGCAATGAGAGAGCTTGTCTAAGATGCTTCAGACTGTCACATCAGTCCATCTTATCTTGTTTTCATCAGAGGTGACTCACTTCCATAACATCACATCATCTTAAACTCATACAGAGTTTTTGTTAACATTGATTCATTCAATCAAATTTTATATTTATTCCCTCAGCAGTTTTGTCTCATCACCCACCGGTGGTGCCGATCCACGGTCCTGCAGATGAATCGGGGTTCAGAGGAAGACCAGAGGATGTCGTCACAGTCACGGAAACCCACTGATCCGAGGTGACCGTTGGCTCCTCGGTTAGACCTCTGGTTGTAAAGGCTCCTGCAGTTCTGCCACGTATGAGCCATGTCGCCGTGGAGCCTGGTACTCCTGTCGACCCCTGAGGTTGAACTGTGGCCGTGGGTTTGAGGGGACCCTTTGCTGAAACAGAAACAGGATTGTGTTACGGGAACATTTCTGGAAAGTCACGCTGACATTTGGAGAATCGGCAGATTGAAGCTCAGTTTCACAAATTAAGCCAAATTTACTACACAAGAAAGAGGAATGAGTACGGGACTGTCTTTTATTGGCTTTGGGTCAGCATAGTTTCACACTGTGGTCAGCGTAATGGAGCAACTCATGAGAAAAAAAAGAAGTTTCCAGTGCTTTCCCTGTTTTGTGACGACACAGCCAAAGCTTCACTGTTCCTCAAAATAAAAAAGCACCTTCATTGCAGAAGTACTTCAGAGTAAACAACGTTTGGGTCATGTGAGGCCATGTTCCAGTCATTCTTTCAGCTGGGGAGCATTTCACAGACTGAGGATGAAGCGAAAGATGAAATGCAATAAAATACTCACCATCTGCTCCAATTTTCACAAAGTTCACCAAAGGTTTTGTGTGCAGGCCCGGATGGTGAACGAGGCATTTCAGGGTGGCCTTCTTCTGCCCTGGGAAGACCGTTATCGTCCCAACAGAGAGCAGTTTTTTACCTTCTGTGTAAACATGTGTAGGAACTGTGGAACAAGAGACAAACCGGGACAATTTGCTTTGAACACATGAGCAAACTATTTGAGAAGCAGTTTAAACTGATTTTGACGCTGTTTGGCCTCCATATTTTGTTACGTTTTTATAACATGTTAACTCGTACTACAACCATCGTGGACGCCATTTCTTCCTGCGTTATTGTACTCAACAGTTAACCCTTTCAGTTCTTACCCTGAAATTCAGGCTCATTATCGAACCTCCACTTGATCTCAGGTGCGGGTTTATTTCCTTCAGCCATACATTTGACCACTTTTCCTCCTTCGTGTTTTGTTGCCAACATCCTGGGAAAACCTTTAAAAAAGAGACACCAGACCAAACATTTCAGCGTGGTAAAATGTTCCAGGTGTGGAAATGAATCCTTTAAGTGCAAAGGCAGCCATTTGGCTCTCGGAGCCACCACTCACCTAACACAGTCACCTCCACTTTGAGCTCAGACGTTTCTTTGCCATAGTGTGAGCATGTGTAGTTGCCGCCATCAGTGAAAGTGACATTGGAAATGCTAATGGAGAACTCAAACCGGGACAGTTTGGTGATGCTGTACCGTTTGTTCCTTAATACTGGAAAGGAATAAAACGACATTAAACACCTCTGTGTCGTTAAAATAAACTATTTTTCAGGTTTTTTTATGCGCATCATGTACAAGTGGTAGGTCTATTTGCACCTTTGGTCTGAGCGAAGAACATAATTCGCTGATCTGGGTTCTTCCACTCCACCTGGGTGTCCGGTCTACTGATGGGGCAGGATAAGTGTAGTGTGTCACCCTTCATCACGGTCACATGCTGCCATACCGCCAGCGAAACTGCAATGATACAAAAGGAACTATGATTTCCTTGAAAATATGATCATTTTTCATTACTTTGTCTCTTTCTGGTGTTATTCACATCGCTCAATACTCCACGAACAAACACAACGCCATCTTTTGGTGTTAAAAAAAAACTAAATGCAGTTAAATGTGAAAATAAAGCAGTGGAAGTTTGTTTCCCTTCTTCACACCAAAGTGTTCCTATTTTACTGGCCAGAGTGGAGGTGGTGTAAAAAAAACTAAACCTGTGCTTTAAAAGATGCAGCCCCCCCTCCCCACTCACACACACACACACACACACACACCTTCCATCCTATATTTAATGCTTCTGTGACAGGAAGCGTGTGGTCAGTGCTTCTACACCGAAAGAGAAAGTAAAATGAGAAAGGCGGGTGTGAAACAGAATATAGACTTGGTGTAGGTTGCTAATGGGGGCTTTGCTGCTTTTTTTCTTTCCTGTGGGGTGAAGATGACGAATGGCTTGGAAAACACACCTGCGGGGGCTTGTTGACACCACAGTGGAGGGCTTCAGTGGGCTTGAAGGGTCAAGAATTAACTCACTTTTCTCAGCTCTGCAGTAAGATTTTCCATCCCTTGTGTTACCAGATAAAAAGATGTAAATGTACTGCAGAGCGAACTGTTTATAGATTACCCTGATAACATGATACAGACGCTGATTCAAACCGCCTGCTGGTTTCCTGCAGGCTGCTTTCATGTGAAACATCTCAGGACCCCTTGAACCCCTCATAAGAGCTTTCAGACAATAACGTTCCTAACTGAGCTTTCAGGAGTAAAACACTTGTCACAAAGGGGGTCCTCTAACCGCTTTGGGGGTCTTATTTAGGCACAAACTGCTAAAAAGGAACCTATTCTTCTGAGTATCATCTCTGAATGTAGCACCTCAACCCTGCAACCTGCCTGCTGCTGTGCTGCAAAGTTTAGCCACATTAATCAGAAATAAGAGTTTGTTTCCAAACTGTCTGCAGAAATACACAGTATTATTATACGACTCTGTTAAATCAGGCTCGGAAATGTGTTAAGTTACTTATTTTATAGTAAAAATGTGATTGTAATGTGTTTTGCTTACAAAACTAACATGCTACAAGAGTTCATGTCATGAAAGTGTCCTTAATAAACAGATAGCAGAGGGTATGAAGAAGGCTGTCACCACAAAACTGATAAATGTGGTTGTTTTTATACATGCATAGTAAATAAAACAAATATTCCAGGTCTGCAGGACTGTGCATGATGTCTTTACAAAACAGTATTAACACAAGCGTCTCACCTCAGTTTGGAGAAACAGAATAAAAACACAATAATATAAACCCTAAATAGTTTTTTATGCATAATAAAGTAAAAGTATCATTTCTACACTCCTTCTAAATGAGCAGCACTGAAACTGAATCCAAGTTTCTTTTGATGTGAAACTGACTTTAAAAAGTTTGTTCTGAAAAAAAAACATAATCTTAAAAATCTAACAAATTAAGCATAAATAACTTCTAAAATAAATTTAAAAGACCAATACGTGCATTTCCCTTTAGCTTTTTCAAAGAAGCGCTTTGCAAAAAGCTGTTTTATGACGAATCAGCTGTTTCCTCTCGAAGCTTCAGTCTGACACTGTGATCCTTTTTTCATTCTTTCACAACAAATTCAGCCAGTTTAAATGTCAAAAAGCAGCAACTTACCCTGAACATGTAGCAAAAAGACACCGAGCTGCAGCTTCATTTCCATTTCTACCAGTAACGCTCACAGTTTAACTCTGCTGTGTTTCCCTTTTCACCAGAGCTTTATACACACCACTGCGGGACCTTCCATGACATCACCCGTCTGCTTGTGGTTTCCCCAAACTTTTCATTTCACAGGCTGCTCGTGATACATTTTTCTGTTTTGGGCTCATAGATGGGATAAATGCTTCTTTAATATTATTTATAAATTAACTTTGTCATATTTTGCCAGCTATTTATGTATGACTGCGCTTTTATGGTCTTATGGTGGTCGGAGGATGGAGATTGGGGTCGATGTGTGTGTGTGTGTTTGAGGCAGGAGTTCACCTTTTGAACTCCATCAGTTTTCAATGGGTGAATTAGATTCCAGTTTGAGTGGGAGGTCTTCTCAAAGCACTACTGGAAATATGGTTTAAGTGTAGAAATGTAGAAAGTGTGTGAGTGTTAAAGGAGCGTTTATTTGTGTGTTACGGGGGTTACATTTATTGAGGTTACAGCTGCTTGTCACTTTTAAGCTAAAGTGTGGGTTAAATGTTTTCACACAATGAGTCATGTCAGAAATAATTTTGTGACGAAGGGTTAAAGAAGAGGAGGGCGAGTTGAAACCGGTGAACAAAACTAGGCGTTTTGATACAAGCTTAATAAATACAATGCTGAAAGTTCACTGATGACCAAAGAAAAGAATCAATATCTGAACCCGGTGACCTCCATAAAACAGCTATTCTGCACATATTTCAGGTCAAAGTGATGGATTTATGGTTAAAAGGTTAAATGTTTGTACTTTAGAGCTGCTCAGAGATGAGACTGATGGTATAAACAACAGAACCAGAACATTATCTACACAACCAAAAGCACCAAAAACCAGAGTATGATTAAAAAACTTTATTTAGATAATAAATGATAAATCATCCAAATAATAAACAAGCCACTTTTTGGAAGTATTAATGAGGTTTCAGGCCATTTACACACATAATTAACAGATTTGGAGGGAGAGTCTTAATTATCAGCTTTTTATATTAAAGCTAATATAAAATAAAAAATCTGCTCAGTAAAACTGCTGTTTCACATACTAAAGGCAGAGCACAGTATTTAAAGTGGAAACTAAAAAAGCTAGTTAGATGAAGTCCAGATGAACACAGCAAATACTAATCATGTAAAATAATTTAAAGCAGATAAATTATGCTTTTAAATGCTTTTAAAATGTAAATGATTAATTTATTGTGTGTATATAAAGTAGAACAGCACTGCTTGATGTTTGTAGCTTGATAGCAGCAATACGCTAATCTCCCAGCAGAAACATTTTATTGGGAAGTTTAATATAAATGTCAACATATCAGATTCACCACATTGATTACCTGGAAGTCCA
>JBAMIG010000016.1:17506842-17517676 GCA_037177335.1 Kiunga ballochi | reverse complement strand
ATCTATCTATCTATCTATCTATCTATCTATCTATCTATCTATCTATCTATCTATCTATCTATCTATCTATCTACCTACTTACCTACCTACCTACCTACCAACCTACCTACCTATCTACTTACCTACCTATCTACCTACCTACCTACCTACTTACCTATCTACTTACCTACCTATCTACCTACCTACCTACCTACTTACCTATCTACTTACCTATCTACTTACCTACCTAGCTACCTACCTACCTACCTACTTACCTATCTACTTACCTACCTAGCTACCTACCTAGCTACCAACCTACCTATCTACTTACCTATCTACTTACCTACCTATCTACCTACCTACCTACCTACTTACCTATCTACTTACCTACCTAGGTACCTACCTAGCTACCTACCTAGCTACCTACCTACCTACTTACCTATCTACCTACCTATCTACCTACCTACCAACCTACCTATCTACTTACCTACCTACCTACCCACTTGATGTTGTTAATGATAAGTGAATATGATGGATGTGAGTGAGCTGCTACAGGATCAATATCAAATATTTTACTTTTAATATTTAAAAGTTTAGTAAATGTGTAAATAGATGGATTTAATTAGTCGTCTCATTAAAAGTTTCTCTGGTGGATCATTTTCAGCTGTTTCATTTATGAAGTACTTCTGCTTCACCAAAGTCCTTTTTATCATATGTTCATATATTTAATTGACAGTATATTTATGTTTTAATCAAACCCATTGACCAGGTGCCAAACCCTGATATGAAGATGTGATAGTTTGATAGTTCAGATGCTGCCAGAGGACCAGATGAGGTCCAGTTATTCAGGATTTCACACATCATGGAGGGAAAATGGGATTAAATGTTTAGTCCAATAAACAAGTTAATCAGCTAGCTAACTAAGCTAGCTTGGCACTGATAAAAAGGCTTATTTACGTTGTATTTTCTGTGATTGACAGGAGATAACTCATTCAGAGGTTTGGTTGGTGGTAACGTTTACGACCTGAGTAGGCCCAGGCTTTTCAGCACATCACACAGGCTTATGTTGTCACAACACATAAGGACATATTTGTAGGTAAATAGAACAATAAAGACGCTTTACAGGAACTTTTTAAATAAGGTTGATTAAATAAAGAGCTCTAAATGAAGAGCTGAGCCCTTCTTGGGTCCCTCTCTGCATTCTGAACGCATGTGTACGCTGCTTATTCCTGTTTTTCCCCCTGCAGCTGGGGGACAATGTGGCCGGCTCTTCTCACATACCAACTTATCAAACTTCTTCTCGTCAACGCTCAAAATGCTTGTGTTGGACGTTCCACCTTCAGGAGTCCAGGTCAGTGAGGACAAGATGTAAAACATGTGAAAAGAGTGATTTTCTGACAGATGGAGCACATATCATCTGTAATGATAATCTCATCCAGATTATTTTAAAGCTTTTCCTGCTGGTTGGAAACGTGCCAACACTCAGTTCTTGCTTTGTAATCAGTCAGTTTAACATCGGGTTATTTAGCGCCTCCATCTCTAATCAGGATGCTCCACTCAGGCCAGCAACATGTCCTCACATTATCACTGTCAACTCATGATATGAGAGAGAGGATCGGTTGATTTTTACACACACTGCTGCTTCTGGAGAGATATCTCCAAATCGGTCAAGAAAAAATGAATTAATTAATTTCAGAAAATAAGAATTATCACACCCAAACATGAGCCGTACAGTGCGGCCTCCCCTCCTGGATCCTGGAGTTTTCTGCCATGTATAGTTGTGTTACTGGGCTGAAACCATTATGCCTGCATTTAGAAAACTTTAAATATGTTTCTTGATTGATTGATTGATTGATTGATTGATAGATAGATAGATAGATAGATAGATAGATAGATAGATAGATAGATAGATAGATAGATAGATAGATAGATAGATAGATAGATAGATAGATAGATACTTTATTGATCTCCAAGGAGAAATTTGCAGTACCAGCCGCTCGACAGTGGCTGGTATGGCTTATATGTGGCTTAAATGACGTATGAAAGTGAAAAGCAAAAAAAAAACTAATATTCTGACATCTTATCACTGGAACAATGCTATCTTCAGTTTACACAGTGACTAAGTTAAATATGAGACAGAAATCTAAGTTTTAGATCAGTGAACACGAACTCTGGTCCTCACAGCTCGCTATCATGCAGGTTGTAGATGTTTCCCTGCTGCAACACACGATTAAAAAACATCTCCGACCAGCTCTGGTCCTGCACTGAAGCAGGGAAACATCTGCAGGACAATTAGTCATCTCCACATTGTGACTCATTACTCCGTCTCAGCTTGTAGGGGACGTCCTGTTCATTCTGATGTCCTGCTCTTCCTCTTTAGTTAACACCGACATCAACGTCAGTTGTGGAACCCAGAGAGTGGAGCTCCAGATCCTCCTGTGTCCCATCTATTTCAGCGGATACAACGAGTCCCTACTGGCCCTCAACAACCAGCACTCCAAAACCCAGTGTAGAGGCAGAGCAGACTGGACGGTGGACCCGCCGGTTGTTAGGTTCAACTTCTCCATCACAGAGGAAGCCATTGCCAACTGCTCCAGCAAAATGACTGTATGGTGACACAGCTCAAAAACTTGATGCTCAACACAACACGTCGTCACTAAACTCTCTTTTTCAAAAGCTTTCTCAGGAAGTAGGAAGTGGAATATTTGCAGATTTCTCCATTGTCCAGAACATCAACATCTCAGGGATAGTCGTTTCTATAGACCCAGCCCAAGGAACCATCTCCTACCAGCAGGGGGTCCTGTACAAGTTCTCCTGTCGCTACCCGCTGCTGTACCTGGTCAACAACACTCAGATGAGCGTGTAAGTAACAAAAACTTTAAATAAAAGGGTTAAGCCAAAGGGTTTGTGAATGATTCTTTATAATAATGATTAAACGTCCCATTGAGTGGCATTAGAGATGTGTGTTACGTCTGAGTCCAGTTTCAGCAGAACATAAATCTGGGGCGTTCCCTCGTGTATCAAATTGAATGATGACCTGGTTTGGGTTTAACCCCCTCGCTGATTTTCACCTTTCCACCCAACAGGGCTGGGTCGAGCCTGGCAGTCAGAGACAACAACGGGAGTTTCGTCAGCTCGCTGAGCATGCGGCTCTACTCGGTGAGGAAATAGCTTTACGTTCACTGTTAGACATGAGAATAGAACATTTGCAGGTGTTTATACACGCACTTTGCATTTTACAGATCATGTTGGCTAAGTAGTGGCTCAGAGTACAACCATATCAAGATTCAACTTGTTCTAAAGTGCATGTGAGCAGATACAGGGTGTTGAAAATGACTTGGGAGTAACACAGTAACAGTGCCTGTTTTATGTTCTAGTATTACATTTCACTACAATTAAAGGATTAAAACGTACTGACGCGCCCACTCATTTCCATTTTACTTTTAAGGAGTCAGACTTTCCCGTTGTGCTGCCATAGAAAACAACCAAATTGTGATGGGGTTTGTGTAAGCGGGTTCAAGTTTTTCAGTTATATTCACTTTGAGTTGGTGTATAAAAACAGTTCAAGCACGCAATGCATTAATTTCTTTGATAAAAAGTGCAAATGAAATTTGCACATTTCTGCTCCCTTAAGGGCAGCGTCCACTTCACGCACAGCCATACGTCGTTTGCATGGCTGAAGATGTTACATCAGTTCCTCCACCAGGGGCAGTGTGGAGTTTGCTTCCGTGTAGGTTGCGCTAATGCGCCGTTATAAACTTATTTAATCTGAAAACGCCAAAAGAAGCAGAAAAATAAAAGCATAAAGGTTTTTTTGCCCTTAACTTTTGTGTCTTTTATGTTCAGTTTTCTTCTTGTTGTATTTGGTAGTTTTTAAGTTGTCTTCTTCATGTTCTTCATTTTCTTCTTCTCTGTTTTGTTTATTTGCTGCTTGCATTCGGTCTTTATAACTCAACACTGCCCCCTGTGATTTACAGTGTAATTGCTCCGTTTTCTGCATCATGGCAGTTAGCTAAATGCTAGCGTAGAGACGTTCTATTTTATTCTTTTTTTTATTTTATATCTTTTGCACAAAAAAAGAGCAATTTTTTTTAGCAATAGGTACTTAGTTTTGTTTTGGTAAGAATCACAAGCTGCACCCAAAAGAAAGACTTGCAAAAGTAGCAGCTAATCCAGTTAGCATTGGGTGGATAGCAACAAGATAGATGATTTGGTAGGTTGTCTAGCTTAGCCTAGGAATGCTTATGGTTTGCTAGACTCTTCATGTTAATGCCCAGCTAAGGGAATCTACTTGGTAACAAGCTACAAAATGCTAATCACATGTCTCATAATGCAAAAGCAAAGCTCTAATTAGTTACTATCTATAAATAAGCTGCTGCCCAGGTTGGATGAATTAAAGCTGGGAGCTCCCTTCCTTCCACAGCTTGTTATACATTTTCAGATCAGTATCAGCCTCGGGCAGGGATGTAGCCTCCTGCTACAAGTCTATATCCATGTCTGAATGCTCAGTATCTTAGCTTTATCCCTCCCTCTGCAAAATACAAAAGGAAATTATTGTGTTACAAATGAGTGGCTATTAAATGCATCAGCACACACAAAGACAACGGATTATAGTGGATACAGCTCAAAATGGAGCCCCAAGAAGCCTAAGGCGCTCTCAGTCATCTGGTTGCAGAACAGTAGCATGACCTTTTTAAAGATGGTACAACAGCACTGACTTCATAACAGTCAGGTGTGGCTGCAGCTGTGTTATAGCCCAGACATAGGGTGGCCTGATTTCCATTGGTGGAATTGAATGCCCAAGAGAGCCTCTACGTTTTAGTTTGTAAAGACGCCGTAACTGTGTAATGTAATTATACTGTATGTTAAGCTGAATAAAAAGTCAGGAAATGACCGGATTTGATTGAAGTTTTTAAACATCTTATGAGTCAAAACCGGATCTAAATACGATCATGGGTTTGATCTGTTTTTAACTCATTATTTTCAAACTATGTTTGTTATTTTGTGAATATAAATAATAATCTTTGGATGTTAATTGACCTGAAGGACCACAGCTACTCAGCCACCCTGCAGATCCCGCCGAGGGGCCTGGAGCTGAAAACCAGGATCTTTGTAGTAGTAAAAGCATCCAACCTCACCAGCAGGTACTTTACACTGGTTTCAGTGGTTTCACAAGTTCATGGAGTTATATCTATGCATTTAAAAGTGTATTTTTTTATATTATAATCTCTTCTATGTATTTCTATACAGATATAATCACACTGGAAAATACTTTCTCTTAGGACATAAACCAAAGCTTGTTCTTACAGGTTCAATGTGCTCCTCGACCGATGTTGGGCCACAAACTCTCTTTATGCGGTCAACACCTCCTCTTATAATCTTTTTGTTGGGTAAATTCCTGCAGAGTACAAAACACAGAATCAGCTTGTCTTAGATCTTCACGAGTTAAATCATCTTTATCCTTTTCAAGATGTGATCGAGATGGACAGACCGTCATCAACATCAACGGGGCGGAGCAGGAGGCCCGTTTTTCCTTTGAGGCTTTCCGCTTTGTCCAAAACACAGACACCGTGATTTCCACCTACTATGTGCATTGTGCCACCAGGTTGTGTGTAAACACCATCTGCCCAACACTCTTTCAGGTTTTATATTTTCCTGCTTTAGTTCCTTTAGCAGAGACTAGGACCAAGCATTAATCGTCTTTAGTGCTATGCAGATGATACACCGCTTTACATCTGTGTTTTATCTGATGATCTCGAGTTTCATTGATATTTTATGTGATAACTTAGTATCGTTTGTTGTAAAGAGAACCATTATTTTGCTGGAGAGTAGAGGTTGTCAGTAAAACAGATCTCATTTTCGTGGATTCATCGGCAGAACTGTACCTCTAACTCTCGAAGGCGTCGCAGCGCCAGCGACAATCAGGGAACGGTCGTAAGCGATATGGCCACTGTCAGCTCAGGTCCCATCACCATTCACCTCGATGACGGTGAGACACAAAGCAGTTGCAGCAGCTTTCCTATGCTTTCTGTTGGTCATGCATGAACAGTGAATATCTTTGGTTTTTATTCTAGGGTACGTGGTGACATCTGGAGGTGTGTATCTTTATTATCTTTATCCATTTCCTTTATTTATGCTATACTCAGGAGCGCTTATAACAATGAAGCATTTAGGTGTTTTTAATAAAATGATCATTTTCATATGGGGGTGGATGATTGATGGTTATCTAACTCTGAGCTTTCTGTAGTTAAGAGCTAACTGAGCTATTTCTCCATCTTCTTACTAGCAACATCATAAACCTGTATACTCATAGGACACTCCTTTAATTATATAGAATTTTAAGATTAAATAACATCTAAAAAGATTAGGTTTTAAGACATTTACCATTAAACTCAGTGTGTTACATCTAAATGTTTTACCAGAGTAAAACATGTGAATTTGGTCTTTTTAACATTGAGTCTATGGAGATTTGATGCCTCTAGTGGATGAGGAGGGAACTGCAGTGACAGGTTAGCATACAGGAATAACATGTTTTTACTAGTTGTCCTTTCTTCCTAGGTGCGAGTGATACTTTGGTGGCCGTTGCAGCTGCTGCAGGAATCATAGGAGCCATCTGCCTTTCTCTGGTGGCTTTCATAGTTTACCAGAGGTACAACGCTAAAGTCGCTTTCAACAGGACAAGTCTGTACACACAGGAGTGACCGTGGGTCAGAAAACCTACAATAAGTCATAAATACCACTGGTTACAGGCCTGGATTTTAAAGCTTCACATTACAAACAGTTCAGTACAAATAAGATGTGTTGGTTTTAATCTGCCTTTAGCAAAAACCCGAAGCTCACTGAAGCTCAATTACACGTGCAGCAGGTCACTATGGATGTAAACAATAACAGAAAATGTCCTTTTCTTATGCTGCTGTTTGGGAAATTATGTCTCTGATGATAACAGTTAGCAGACATATTAGTGAAAATGGCTCGCTGTTGCCTAGCAACATGTAAACAAGCATGCAACACGAATGAAGTGACACGATAGCTGCGCTTACATGGAGCATTTTCATTTGATTGATTATTCAATCAGAAGGAAAATGCATCAAGTAAAAAATTATTTTATTAATGATATTGATAATTATAATGCAAATGTTAAAGTTTCCTAAATATTGTGACTTAACGTGAAAAATGTGTGAAACGTGACACAAAATCAGTTCAGCTCGTCCTCATAACGCTCTGCATAGGAGACGTGGAACTAACGGTACCTTCAGAAAAAAGGAAATATCGGGTTTGTGACAAAGTCCCTGCACATCCAAATGTGCTTAACTCTGACTTAAATCACACCAAGCCAAAGAAAAAGCATCAATTCCACACATTATTCTCTGTGCATGCATGTTACAGTACAATTAAAATCAGTGGGGACCGTTTCCCTCTGCTGAGGGCAACTAAACCTGGATCCAGAGTTTACTGAATGATGCAGCATAAAGACAAATACTGAAAACATCAAATTCACATTACAGGAAATAAAACATGAATGATGAAACTTACAGATGCTTATGTGCTAACGCATTCAGAAATGCATCAGTTACCTTATATGCTCTTTATAACCATTTAGATTTAGTGATATATTAAATCATTACTTACTATTTAAACATGGTAAAGGTTATTGCAGCTCACATGGTTTTATTATACTTTCAGCCATTAAAGCTTCACGTTTTTTTCTTTCCAATAAAGATGTTTGACAACATTTTTTGGTTGATCGTGATTTTGTAAATTATGGTTATGCCTCTGGTTTATCAATATATTTCATTGAAACATTAAATATATAAGACTGGAAAGCTTCTCAATGTGAGCTTAATAAATTACCAGAAAGACAAATAAAAAATCTTTTATTTTCAGTTTAGAAATAAACAACGTTTACTTCCTATTACAACGTTATTTCCCACATATCCTGACCCAAAGCCTTCAGCTTCTGTTCCAGAGAAACAAACAAGCTGAGTGACATCTCACCACACATCAGGGCTTCTGGCAGCTTGAACTTTATTTCCTCCAAACATTAAAACACTTCTCAAAGATCGCTCTGAGAAATCCAGCAGGAAGCAGATGAGCGGAGATGGTATGAAAATCGCTTTTTCAGTCAGCAAAGAGAAGCAACCCAGCGACAATACTAAGGATGCAGTTTGCTGGAAAGGAAAAAAGCTCCACACATGTTAGCAGAAACTCAAGTCCCACTAGCTGCACCGCATGAGACACGATGAAACCAGCTTTTCATGTCATGCTTTTGCATAATTTACATACGAGAGGAAATCTGACACAAAGCTGAATTTACATTTCCTCTGGTGCCGCTACTTAGGTCCGATTTAATTCAACATTAGTGTGAATTTATTTAAATGTCCCCTTTTATTTTTATATTCCCTGCAAATAAAAAACCAAATCAACTTTAAATTGGCACAAAAATTGATCCAAAGAGTCTTTGACTTCCAGCCTGGCTGATTATCACATTAGCATACATGCTAAGCTAGCAGCACCACCTCATTCAGACCTAAAGCTCAGGCTAAAACAGACTAAAACCTTGTATCCCTCAGCCTCTGGAAAAGCAAACAATAAAACCCATCTGAGAGCTTAAACCTTCAGTTTTTATTGTAAATCTTTTATCCTCCAGTTTGCCAATATAAAAAATAGGTTTATGACACAGACGTGAAAGCTAAAAGTACAGATATGTAGCATCAGGTCTGAATGGGTTAAGCGTTAGCAACAGATTAGCGCTTAGCTAACAGGATCCCTACATGTATCCTGGCAGAGATGCAGTCTGGGGCTTTGTTTTGGTCAAACCGTTTCTCCATCATGTCCGCGGCTTAAACACAACAAGAAAGACTAAAAGAGGAGCTGCATGGGGAGACAAGGGAGAAAGAGATGACTCAATCTTTATCCAAATCAGCTTCCAGAAAGTCAAAGAAAAAAAGAGAGAAAGTGGGAACTTCAACATGTCACACTGTCAATAAATAGTGATTTTTTTCCCCAGAGTTCCTGCTGTTATAATTCATCTTCTATGTGGTTTTCAGGTGGAGCCTTTTCTGTTGCTTCTGCAAAAACAAAAACAGATGAGTTAGTGTGGAGGACAAAAACTCTGCCTTCATGCAGAGACGTTATGACACTTCCCTCTCCATATACAGATATATTTGCTTCCAAGCAGCTGAAAGGCCTTTAAACCTAAATCCTTTAAAATGTACCATGATGCAAACCTTTTTTTTTTAGCATTATGGTAAAAATTTGCTTAAAAAAAAATATCACTTTTTACAATCTGATGATTGTCTTCCGCCCCCTAGTGGACACCACCAGTACTACAACATTCTGAAATGAAATACTAAATAATACATACATGCAATTATTTCTGTTTTTTGTTAAAATGACCAAATAAAAACTATTTACAGGGTTTAGGATGGTTTTCCCTCACATTTTAAAGGAATTCATCCAGCTTCTTAACTCTGACCTATAAATTACTCGAGCATTAAAATCTGCTGACTCATGTCGATACCTTACAGTGAAAACATTTTAAACTGATAGAAATGTGAACAAATAGCCACTGCTTTGAGTTTAACAGGCAGAAATGGCTTTTGGTCCTTAGAGCGATGGAGGGAAGCGATCATTATACCGTGTGGAATATTTCCTCTTAGGTTTAAGTTGTTCTACAGTTGGAACCGATCTCTTACTTCTTTATGTTTTCGTTATTTGGAGGGACATGATGGCAGCGTGACGTACAGACCTGTAGTTATCGTGTCTTCTGTGGGCTCTGATTGGCTGTCTGAGTTTGCGTGTTGGACGGTCTCCTCGGTGGGGGGACTTTCACCAGGCGGGACGTCTTCTGCACTTCCTGCATTTAGAGAAACATTCATTATAAAACAACCAATGTGGTCATTACATTCAGATAAAAGCATTTAGCGGTGTGGACCCACCACTCTTTGAGTCTGTGCTGTCCTCTGTGGGTGGGACGGCTTTGTCCTCCGCTGTGTTATTGGCCTTGCCGTTGCTTTTCTCTGTACTGGTGCCGTTCTTGGGCTTGGCTTTAGCCTTGGGCTTAGCGAACTTGGCTTTGTTGAGCAGATAGTTGACCTCTCGATCCAGAAGCGCCACCTTGGACTCGATGTCCTTGGACAGCAGGATGGGACGAGCTTGAGGAGACCGTTTGTCCTGCTCCGCGACCGTCTCGTTCTTCCAGGTCTGAGACGGGAAGTATCGCACAAACGTCAGAAGGACAACAAAACCATGACAAGCCTCTTCATCCCTTCAGCACTTACGGTTGTTTCGTTGATGACCTTTTCCAGCATATTCAGCTCAACTTCGGTAAAAATCTGGTCGTCCTCTGGGATCAGTCTGGCGCTCCTGTGGACAAATGTCTCATCTCAGGAAAGTCTGGTTAAACTCCAGCGTCTCCATATCTACCCACTCACCTCAAGAAGAAGCCGGAGGTGTTGAGGAGGCTGTCGAGAGCAGCCAGGCGGTCTGGCCACTTGCGTCGCTCCTCCACCCTGAAAAACATGTCCTTACAAAGGCTTTTAAGCTGGGACAGCTTCTCTCTCAGCTGCTTGGTGGAGGCGGCGTAGCCTTCCTCGTCCATCCACTCCGACGCCTCGCTCAGCTTAGCCGCGATCTGCTCCTTCTCCTCCTCAGTCACCACCTTCAGGTAGTCATCCTGGTACAGCTTGTCCTGGAAGCAGAGCATCATGGTTGTGCAACTTCCTCCATCCATGACACTAAAGGCTGCAACATACTCCATGAGAAGCGAGGACTTTTTCCTTGTTCTCGGGGCTCCGAGAAGAAAATGACGTCATTTTGTTCTCGCGGACGTGTTTGAAGACATTTCTCGACACAC
>JBAMIG010000016.1:17405411-17416939 GCA_037177335.1 Kiunga ballochi | reverse complement strand
TGTCGAGAAATGTCTTCAAACACGTCCGCGAGAACAAAATGACGTCATTTTCTTCTCGGAGCCCCGAGAACAAGAAAGAAGTCCTCGCTTCTCGTGGAGTATGTAGCAGCCTTAAAACAGAAGTAAATGGTGACGCAGCTGCGTTGTGAAGGTGTACTACTCTGCTCTATTTGGATCTAATTGTAGTCTCAGGGCATGCTGAATAAAGAGACACAGCTCTGCAGGATAAGAAGAAAAAAGTCTCAATTTAGCCTTCATTTCTACACATTCTGCATCAGAGTATCAGCACTCCAGGCTCCTGGCCTTTCTCCTGACTTCTAAAACCACCACAAGGTTTCCAAGCCTGTGAGCCTGTAACATGCTGAATTTCTGTTTGTGACACGTTTCACTGAATCAGTGTAGCTTTACTGTCCATCCTGATGGTAAACTGATGGAAAAAGACAGAAGAAACCAACAGGAAACACAGCAGGATGGTAGTTTTTAATCATAATAATAAATGAAGGATGAGGAACTGACCTGAGGCGTCCATCTTCTGCCGCGGCTCCTCCAGGGATGATCTTTGTTATGAAGATGCCGGGGTCATCACCGATGTGTGGGTTATCTGTCCCTCCAGCTATACTAAAACCCAAACCTGAGTTACCCTGTGGAAAAAACCGTCACAAACACCAGGAATCAGGTGTCTTCACATCTTACACAACAACAAACATGGCTGCTAATCATGTGACGTACACAACGTCCATCGTCTCCAAACAGCGGCTGATGCACCATGCACAGTCTGACACAGTAAACTAGTATGAAAGGTTAAACATATCTCACCCGTTCAAGAGTGATTTCTTCAAACTCGTATTCGATTTCTGTCCCGTTGACCTATAAAAAAAAAAGAAAATGTAAAACTCGTTAACCAGGAGGATCAATGGCGTTCAAATGAAAGGGTTAACCCTGTAAGGATTAAAGAACGATAAGAAAAGACTCACAAAAGGAAGCGAATCCAAAGTTTCCGTGTTGACAATGATTGGAGCAGGACTGGCCTGTGAGAGACAGCGGGAAAAGGTTCAGATGGCATGGTTTAAGCTCATGGACCCAACAGTTCCTGCTTCAAGCTCACTTTTACTCACAAATCAGTTCCAAGGAGTGAGTTTCACATCAGATTTAAAACCTCAGGGAGTCTAAACGGCTTCGGTGTCAAGCGGCACACTGATCCAAGATTTTAAGCTATAAAATTTAACTTCACACCTCACAAAGTATGACAAAGCTTTAAAGGCAAAGTCTTCCTCTGGATCCTGAAACCAGTGTAAAAGGCACAGGGCTGATGTGATTATACAGGCAACAGGCCCGCTGCTATAAACGCTCATTTATGCTCCATTCAGAGGACGGATGTATGGACTGATAGTTTGTGTCACTATATATTTTTATCTGTGTTTAAACGGGGCTTTGTGATGCCAAGCTTGGTGCAGAAAATGGAGCAATACCACCAGAAACTGCAGGGGACAGTGTTGAGCTGTATAGCTGATACAACCAGTGAAAGGAACAAACCAGAGAAGAAGAGGAGGAAGAGGAACAGGGGAATAAACCTGTGTTTCAGTGCAGAAACTGCTTACTACAAAGTGCAGATTTGCAGACCACATACGTCATACTGGCGCGCTTGGTTTGGGGCTGAAGAATTAGCTTAAAACAAGTGTTCATGCTATGTATCCTTCATGGTCTCCAATTACCCAGAATGCATTGCAGCCAGATAGAAATGAATAAGCAGCAGTTCACTGTCTGCGAGGACGTGTTAAACATAAATATATAAAGATGTCTTTGTCCCAGCAGACAAGTGGGGACAGCAGTGTGTCCCATAAACATACATTAATGTTATTAATGCGTCAGACGAGGATTATTTCCACGAGGAGAGCTCTTCTGGCTCCGCCTCCTCCATGTGTTTGCTAAGCTACATGAAAATAAACATGGAAACATCTGGATTCATTTTCTCTCATATAAAAAGATATTTTTGAGTTTTTTGTGGAAGAATATGATCATTATATGGATGATACACAGCATTAGACGTTGCTGGGCAACAGAAGACTGAAGCATTATGGGTAATTTTCCTACAGTCAGGGGCGTCTCGTTTCAGATGGAAGGAGCTCTTTGAAGAATATTCTAGCCCAGCTGAGCCAAACATGAATAATAAAGTTCACTGAACGCGTTTCAATGCTACATGTATGACACTTCCAACAAAGAAACATTATGAAAACTAATATAATATTTTAGCGACTTATGACTGACGCAGCGGCCAAAGACATTACACAGATTGGAGCGGCGACCGGTCCAAGATGGCGGCCCCGTAGATAGGCAGCAGCGGTCGATGTGCCGTCCACTCTTTATTATGTCTATGGGAATAAATGGGAGATAATGGAAGGATGCTAATAGTTTGAGTTTACTAAATATATCAACGAAAGTCTTCAATTCATTGATATTTAAAAATATAAAAAGGCTTTTTGATTAAAGCAACTTAGTTTGTTTTCACATATATTTGCACATCATCTGCTTCATGCTTTTAAATATTGACCCAAACAATATCTGACACAATGAAAATGAAACCCCGTGGGACCTAAACAGACCTGCTGCAAGATGAACAGAAAAAGTCCAATTCAAATAAAGAAATTAATGCTTCTGGTGCCTACATACTGAAATGTCTGGTGGTCAACCAGGGCGGTGGCTGAATGACATCACATCACATTACAGGAGAAGCAAGATGACCGATTCCTTAATTTATCCATTTATTATAAAAAAGCTAAATAAATTATTAGTAATTCCAAATGTTTTTTATGTCAAAGTCCAGAGAGTTGAAGAAATAAACCATCAGTGAAAACTAAATGTGACAAATCACCAGTCACCAACTCCATTAACTTAACATTGAAACTGTAATGGAAAATATCCAGTAAGTAATGGATTCCATGTGCGCAGGAAGCCTGCAGGAGATGCTTTCATCCTTTCTGGATATGGCTGTTCTGGTTTAAAATGGCTGCGTTTCCAATCCTTTCTGACCTGAGACTGATCCCGAGTAGCAAAGTTTCGCTTCTTTAGTTTTCCCATCAGAGCCCGTTTCCACCTGCAGACGGTAGCTGGAGACGGCCATCGCATGGGGCTTAAATGTCCTGTCCTTATGCTCGCCAGATCTGCAGAGAAACTCTGCAGGATGTCCGCGGACAGTCCCTTTCTGAGGGAGCCAAATCTTTCAGTACATGAAGTGGACAGAAGGTTTGGTGCACTTCCTCCAAGGAGACTGCAGCCCAGGAAAGAGCCGTTCATCATGCTCTCCCATCGCTGCCTCCTCATAAAGCTCATGATGAACCGGGTTTGGTTTTCCTGCAGCACCCTTTCAGACAGAAACCACCCCCTTTACCAAACAGCTTCTACTCACAATCACGCTTCCTGTGACGGCACAAAACAGTGGAGTAAATTCCTACATTTAGAGAAGTAAAATAATCCATCCATCAACTTTATCAGCTTATGTTCTTAAAAAAAAAAAACCTTATCCATGAGTCGGAGTTTGGAGTAATGGGATGCTCTGCGCCGGGTATTTTAGACCTCTTTGCAGCGATGTTTTGGTGCAACAAAGTGCATTCTTCCAGCAAACAGGACAAGTTTACAACAACGGCATGTTGCAGGGCTGTGCAGGACAGATGGGTGATATCGCTCCAGGGAAGCGGGGTTAAAAAGGAGAAACGCTTGAAAACATACTCAATATATCTGATTGGGTGAAAGCTACAGAAGCTGGACACCTGATTGGGTTAGACGGGGAGAGTGCTGGGTGGTGAAGCCCTCCGATATAAATCACATGGGGGCGTAATTATTGCCAGAGGGAAGATGGTTCTGTCAGACAGCCAAAACCAGATTAGAGACAAATCAATGGAGCATGTCAGGAATAGAAGAGGAGTGACAGTTTCAAGTGTCACTAACAAACATGAATGAGCATGAAAACATACAGATGCTACAACACTTCAGAGGTTGTTCGGTTCAATGCACTGCTAAATGCAGGCATAAGTTCTCTAAAGAAGCTCCACATTAGCTGCAGTTCCACTAAAGCCCAAGAGAGATTAAATCAACTTTATTTACACATCATACATTATCAGGAACAAATGATCCATTCAGTGTTTTATGGAGAAAAAAAAGACAAACAATTACAAACAATGAAATGAAACAAAAGCAACATGAAGAAAGTAGAGGCGAACTTTTAAGAGTAAGCAGTACATATGTACGGACCGTCCGTCCAGGAAGTAAAATAAAAGTTAAAAGTAAAAGTAAAAAGGCATTTATGAAAGATGAACTGTAACAAAAAAAAAAAAAGAGCTTTGCTCATATCAGAGTCCCGTGCTTTTTCTTCTGCCTTTGGTTGTGAATCTAAGGTTAACGTTGCCATCCTGTAAGGTTAAGCCTCACACCATGTATAGTTATGTGGGGAAAAAACATTTGCCCAGTATTTAAAGCTCAGGTGAATCTATGCGTCACAGAGAAAAGTCTGTAGTTCAGGCAAATGCTCAGTTTCCTTAGGTTTAATAGAAAAATAAAGCTGGGTGTCATCTGCATAACAGTGGAATTAAGTCTTTATAGATGATGCCGCTCAAAGAAAACATGCAAAATAAAAACAGAATTGGTCCAAAATCAGATCCTTGAGGAACGCCTTGACTGACTTTGGTAGGACTCATCATTCACATTCACAGACACAGAGAGTTCCTAAACTTCATCATCTGCCAATATTCCATCATTTCCTCTTATTTGCTTGTGTGCTAACCTCTCACATTGTTTTGCTTTCTGATTGCAGGATTAGGTCCTGCTGGAAGGCATGAAACCTTCACGGAGCTCAGAGGAGAGCTGAAAGGCTTGAGTCAAACAGAAAAGTCTGGTGCATCTTAAAAACCCACTTGGCTGTCATAGTGCAGGTCCATTATGAAAATAACGTTTCCCACACACCCAATGGCTGCTTTTCCACCAGGGCATCAGAAAAAGCTAAACCCATAGAGAAGTAAACCAGGAATAGAAAGAGAGAGGGAGACAAAAAAAGCACAGAAAATACAACAAAAAGGAGGAAAAAGCTTTTAGCTTTTGGCAAACAACACAAAAATCCATTAAAACCAAGAAAAGCAGCAAAGACAAAGCATTTGTGAAGCAGTATCCAGTGTTTTAGTGTTTTGTGAATCCAGTTAAAAGAAAATAAAACAAGTCGTGCACAATATATACAATACTGTGCATTTAAACAATCTCACCAACCAACAAAACATACTTTGTTTTTTACATTTATGTACTGTAAAATATATTTGTTCAGACAAAGAAGCTTTGTTTGTCAAGTTACCAGCCCTACCCTCCTACTGAATATGCAGTCCTTCAAACAATATGCTTAACGTAGCTTTCTGCTGTGTCGGCTCTACTTTACCGTCACTCAGCTAATGATGCAGCATCATCTGACTTCCAGCTTATGCAGACTTACATGGGTCATCCCAGGCTAACCTAAAGGGTCAGAGTGGGAAAGCACAGCTTCAACAATCCTGTGATGAAAAGAGCCTCAGATGAGCAAACCAAGCGCTACTTTTTACACCATTTCCGCTCAGCTAAGTCTTTACTTTGGACAACGGAAACAGCAATGTCCACATTCTAAAGTTTAATTATTAAATAAGTTCAATAGAAAACAGAGAAAACTTACAAGACTGTGTCCATTACAGCAGAGGACAAGAATAATAAAAGCGTAAAAAGCAGACTTTAGGAAGCGCTACTGCACTTTTCTCCGTTTTATTAGCCTTACAAAAGCTTATTAGCCTTTGACCTTTCTATTCTAAAGACAGTTTAATGTCCACTCTCCTCTTATCTCTTGCACCTTCCCCTAATCCATTTCTTTTCTGCTTGTTTTCTTAGGTTTTCTTGATGAATTGATGAACCAGACATGTTGTGCCTTCAAATATAGTATTGTAAGTATATTGATAACCAGGTATATAACAAACTGCATAAAGATGAATATCAGAAAGCATCTTGGAAAGAAGTTGTGGGAGCGGTTTCTCAGCCTCGGCACACTGCAGGGCAATATTGGCTCCAGTAAATGATGCCAGTGTGCCATTAAAACCAGTCAGAAACACTTTATTCATGGTCAGAAAGCTTTAACGTACTAGATGAATGGACGTCAGATAAAAAGTAGCAACAATTTTTGCTCATGCCCACCAGCTGATATACAGTGCACAACACACACACACACACACACATAAAGACACACACACACACAAAGACACACACATACACACACACACACACACAAAGACACAAACACACACACACACGCAGTAGAGATAATGAGTATATTGATGGGCCATGGGGGAGGCGTCAACAAAAAGGCTTGGTGGTCAAAATGATCGGTGGACTTTGTGGAAATGATACCATTCATTTTATTCCGATCACCACCATGATTTTCGTCCTAAAGTTAGTTAAATCCTCTAAACATGTACATATACAATGTTATACAAGATTATTTTCGGGTCGGGTCATGGGGGCAGCAGCTTACAGCCCAAATTTCCAGGCCAGCTGCAAGGTGTAATCAGTCCAGCATGTTCTGGGTCTCCCCCGGGGTCTCCTCCCACAGGGACGTGCCATGAACACCTCACCAGGGAGGTGTCCAGGAGGCGTCCTAACCAGATGCCTTAGCTCTGGAGAAAGCATAGGATTACTTTCATAGTCATCTTAAAGTTTTACAGGTGCAATTACAGGTTATCCAGGAAGAAGTTAGCTGCTTGTGCTAAAGTAAGCTCAATAGCTTATGTGTGCTTTTATAAACACACACATTGTTACCGTTAGCACGGTGGGTAACGGCTGCCTCCTCCTTTTGCTCTCCACACTTTGGCTATTTTGACCTTTTCTGACCTTTTTTTCTTTCTACTTTCTGCTCTTCTTGCAAAGAGATAGTTTTTGTGGTTTATAGATGCATATTCAGTGAGTGATTTTACCTTTGGGATGCAGCAGAGAGCCAGTTCCTCTGATTTGTTTCTTACGAGAGGAACCGTTAACTTTGCTAGCTCAGCTAGCTGTCTGTGCTCAAAGGTTCAACCCGGGACATAACATGACTCCCCGACAGAGCTGAGGAGGAGATTTAGGGGCAGCGAAGCAATGCAGAATGTGAACTTGTTGCTGATTGAGATGGACGAGCTATCTGCACTGTACAACCAGCGGACCAACCGAAAGAGCAGCATTATCATCTTTACGGAGAAATGGCTAAACCATCTGGTACTGGATGCTAACGTGGACCTGCCAGGATTTACTACTGTGAGAGCCAACAGAGACACCAAAGGGAGTGGAAAAAGTGAAGTTTGGGACTCATCGTGTATGTCAACAATCGCTGGTGTAATTCAGGACATATCTGTCTTGTGTTGCTGTCTATCTGCTTAGGGAGTTCAGTCATGTGATCACCATCTGTGTTTACATTCCCTGAAAACAGACGCAGCCACTGCAGATGAGAAGATCCACCTGCAAACGACTTCTTCTTCTTCTTCGAAAATAAGGATGCTTACTTTCTGTACATCATTAATGCAACAAAGTTTTGTTTGCACTTCCCACAAGACATCTACACACAAACTAAACCAAAGGCACATTAACGTGAAAATACAAACAATAAAACAAAGAGAAATAAAAGGCGAGGGAGGTCAAAGAAAGATAAAGCATAGTGATAACGAGAGGATTTCTGGCAGGGCAGCAAAACCTTATACCCAGTTTGGATTTAAGCAATAGTGGCTGTCCCTCATGAACAGAAATAAGCAGATAACACAAACAGCTGAAAGGCTCCTTTGGCTTTTTGTTCACAAGAATCTGATCAATCCAACCACAGAGGTTCACTGCTACATAACAAACGTCACCAAGGCCTCATGTCTTTGTTTCATGCTTGTAAGAAGTTCATGAGTAATGGTTCTGCAGCCTTTCTGGAGGCCTTTAAACATTTTTCTTCAGAAAGATTGGTAAAAAAAAAAAAAGTCATTTTTGCCTTATTTACTGCATTTACTTGTGATATTTGGACGTTTCAGTAAATCACTGAATCCATTTCCTGTTTTTCCTGGGGATATATAAAACGAGGGTTGTCTGAAGACTTTAGCGCAGTTCTGTACATAGTCGCAATATAATCAGCAGGATTGATGCTGTAATTACTGGAGAGCCAGATCACAGGAACAAAAGCGAGGAGGGGGTGTGTTCAAGTGTGACAAAAAAGCAAAAGGAAAGAGCCAGAGGCCTCCATATGGTGGAAATGTGTCCCTGACCACGTTTCATTACGTTAAAAGGGAACAAAACAACAGATGAAAGGAGACTTCCTCTAATGATGCTCAGCCATGACAAATGAGAAGTGGCCCAACAAAAAGAGTGATGTGCTAATGTTTAGAGACATGAGCAGCCAAAGGTCCGGCTATCATAAATAGACGTAGACGGGTTAAAATACCGCAGTAAAACAAGTACAGGTTAAAAAACTCAAAGATCGTGAACTAGTTTTAACACTCTCACGGGGGGTTCAGAGGCGTAGTGTCATGGAAACCATACGTCACTGGATGTGCTGTAGGGGGTCATGTGACCAGTTTGTTTCATGCTAAGGAACTGGTCACATAGTTGGTATGGATGATAAGCTTTCTATAAATAATGTAGCCGCCATGTTTGATGGCAAGCAGCAAACTGCAGAGCTGCACAAGATTAATAAGGGAGAAGAGCTTTGCAAACATAATGCATGTGGAAGACCTGTAACGCCACTGTGCACGTGCAGATTTCTCTCCTCAGACGTGTGCACCACACATCATTCAATACTAACGCCTGCAAATCGCATCTTGTCACTTTTATTTAGCAGAAAACTGTGATGGAAACACAGCAAATGTTTCCCGATATGAAGCCAGGTGTATCCAGCTTATCGCCATGACGCCACGAAGCAGCTTTTCCTATCATTAGCCATGTTTTTGCTTATTTTACCTGCAGGAAATGTGGCTAAAGTCATCCTGTAAATGGAGGAAAATGTGAGGAAATTATGCGTATATAAGACAGAATCACTGTAATGGCTGGCGGGACATTGCAGCACCAACATCAGACGGTCTAATTCATCTGGATCAGGAAAATCTCAACAAAAACATAAATACATAAACACACAGTAATATAAATAATTGCAGTCGTGTTGATTCAAAGCAATGTTGTCTGCATGCAACCTGTATAATTCTCTGTATTGGCTGTTTAATGTTTAGCATTAAAGTATTAAAATCTAAATGATTCCTCCCTTTCTAATGTGATCAGTGTTATTTCACAACAGAAAATGCAGCAAATGATGGTTTTAATGGTGCAAAATGGCTTTTAATATGGCTTCCTGGCTGCTATGCAGCACATTAACAGTGTTGTTTATGCTTTTACTTCCTTTCTGAGGCTGAATCCACACAGAGGATTTCTCTAAATGTGCCAGGCCAAATAAAAAAATAATAAAAATGAGCATTTTCAGCCTAATTTTCTTCAGTCAGGTGTTGTAAAAAGACTTCTATTGTGGTTTATTTACCCTGAAACAGGTAGAATATGAGAAGGTCTAACTGCTTGGTGCCTCTGAGAACCTAGCAGCCACATCAGACACTGGGTTTGCTTCTATCAGAGGTCTGAATCTGTTTATTGCATACATATTGCATGTTCTGGTCACAGACTTTTGGTAAGTTCTTGAGGGGTAATAAGGCAAATCTGCCCTCCACTGGCGAGGTGCTGTTACTGCGCTCCCTCAGAGGAGTTTTTCATGGTAGGGGGCCTTTTTCAGCACAACACCAGTCCTTCCAGTGGCAGCGAGGAGCTCAGGTACTGGTCTCTTTCTGATCATTACCACGTCTACGTGCCGGTTCTTACGGCATCAAACATTACAACACAGAAACCTGTCCAGATTTCAGAACTATGTTCTGTGTCACCTGCAGCTTCTCCTGCAGGATGCTGAGTGCAGCAGCACATCTGTACGATGCTTGCTCATTAAAAATATCCTATCGGACACCTGATGGACTCCTTTCAGCATGTGAATACATCTTGGGGGATTGTGAGGATTACTGCGCGCACTTCATGCTTAATTACAGTAATTCCTCAGTAGTCTGAGCAGATGTTCTCCCTTATCTGTTCTCACACTTGTTTCCTCTTCAGCAACATCAGCACTCGTAGCCTGCAGGCATAAAACATCTCATTGTGTTAAAGATAAAACCATATGCAACTGAGAAAAGCTCCGTCACACTGCAGTGTCTAAACTTGCTGAAGGCCAGATGACTTCATGGATGTTACTAAAGAGACACAAAGCTCAGGCACAGGCTGTTTATACAGATGCCAACTCTCATAAAAACCAACCAGTAGCTTGTGTGACACTTGATGCTGCAGCGCTGCTTTATTTGACCACCGCATGCAGCAACATTTAGAACATTTTACAACATGTATAGTAGGCAACCTACCTCTTCTTTCAGCATTTTGGCTTTCCGGCTGTTTTGCACG
This sequence comes from Kiunga ballochi, assembly GCA_037177335.1. Classification (NCBI taxonomy): domain Eukaryota; kingdom Metazoa; phylum Chordata; class Actinopteri; order Atheriniformes; family Pseudomugilidae; genus Kiunga; species Kiunga ballochi. Next base: position 17,406,463 of record JBAMIG010000016.1, on the reverse strand, counting down.
AGTCGCCTCCCGAGCTTTTTCGCATACAAAATAGAGGCAAACATCGTTGTGGGTCAGGTAATTATATTATTCAGTCTGTGTTGACTGGCCAAACGGCTTTAGCGGCTGTCCATCAGGATGGAGGGCTCCTTATCAACTGAGCAAAGCGCAGAGATGAAAGCATGAATAGAAAAGGGAGGTAGAAGAGATGGGAGGATGCAGAGTGAGAGAGAGAGGCTCCATAAAAGCCTGGAGAGGGAGGGAGAGAAGGGAAAAGGAGGGGCTGCTGCCGTCTGTGGAAACAGCATCTTCAGCAGCTAAACCTGATAAGAGCTTTTCGGCAGTTTGAACGGGGAGGTGAGGAGGGGAGGGCGCCGTCTGGCTGCACTGGACTTACATTTCACCAGATGCACTTTGCTCAATGACGAGGCAACTTTTTGATGACATGGACGGGACGTCACCACAACGAGCTGGGAAACTTTTCCTCTTATCCCCACTCAGATTCATGAGGTCTGTCCTGACACTGCTCACCATCCTGCATGATCGACAGGCAGCACGACTAATGGCTCAATGTGACGTTTCGCCATTCCTGGGGAGGCGAGTGAATCCATCCAAACGGGCCACAAACAGTGTTATTTTCATTAAAGTTATAAATTACATCTGCAGCTACCTTTCCTCTGTGTTATAAATGCAAACAGTGTGGAGAAAACTTCGTGATAACTACAGCTCAACAACAGTGGTGTGAAGGCGTGTTTGCAGACCGGTGTAGATTAAAGCTCCATATCAGGCTGTCACGGTGTTGCTCTGGGAAACCAAGCCAGTCCTTATATGGTCAGAAATGCAGGAAGGAATTTAATAAAAATAGTCGTATTAAAGAATCCATTATCTACCGCTTCGTCCCTAACGGGGTGGCGGGGGGGCTGGAGCCTATCCCAGCAATCAACGGGCGAGAGGCGGGGTACACCCGCCTAACACCCGAGCTAACACAGAGAGACGAACAACCACACACACTCACTCCTATGGGCAATTTAGAGTCTCCAATCAGCCTATCCCCAAGGTGCATGTCTTTGGAC
>JBAMIG010000016.1:17324916-17335105 GCA_037177335.1 Kiunga ballochi | reverse complement strand
TATATACACACACACACACACACATTATATATTATACACACACACACACACATTATATATTATACACACACACACACACACACATTATATATTATATACACACACACACACACACATTATATATTATATATACACACACACACACACACACACAGGTGGGATGAGTGAACTAAATTAAACCAGGTGAAACCAATAAAACAGGAAACAAAGCTAAACGGAAACACATGAAACCCAAACACAGGAAATACCAAAATAAAACAGGAACTAAATAAACCAGTGTTGTGCAAGAAACACACAGTTGCAAGTAGGAATGAGCATCATTAATGTTCAATGATCATTTAGAATTTAATCAATTACAATGTTTTTACTTTGTATTTAATCAATAAAACTAAAGCATCTTTACATCCAGCAGTTTAACCATCACATGTGAATTAAAAACAATACAAACATTTTGGACAGGATTCTTTAACCTCTTTAAAACATTGTTTTATTTTGAGGACTGAAAATTTCTTAATAAACATTTTAAGAAAAAGTAAAATATAAATTAAATAAACTCATCATGTAAACGAGGTATCTGTTTTTATTGGTATAAATAATTAGTTTTAATATTAATTTTATCATTCATTTATATGTGATCATTATAATAATATAAATATAGAAATGTTTTCTATTAAAATAATTAATAATAATTTTTTCTGTATAAAATTAAAATTTAACAGGATTTTCTCGTTGCAGCAACCCAGTAAAATTCAAATACTACGTATCCAACAGCAGTTAACAAAGTTTTCTATGTAGGACATGATGCTGCATCCATTCCTCTGTGCAGATGTTCCCACAAACTTCCGTCCTTGTTTCTCTGCTTCAACACACCTGACTCAAGTCAACATGAAGCTATTGGAGCTATTAGATTTGTTGAAGCAGGGAAACACCTAAACCCTGCAGGACGTTGGCACCCACAGACTCCTGCTGGAAGAAATGTCATTCAAAGCCACTAATCCGTGCATCCTTTTCTGTTTCTGCAGTGAAGGAATCAGGAAAGCCTGATGACCTGGAAACACTCCCCTCACGTATCAGAGCCAAAAACCAACCACCTGGACCCGACATTCATCCTCCTGACGATACCTCGCCTATCTGTAGCTCATCTCAAGCTCCTCCACCAAATTATAAGCAGAAAATACTCGGATTTTTAAAAAGAGAGCGGGAGACAGATTCCCTGAGTCTACAGAAAAAAGAGCAGAAGAAATCAAAACAAAAAGGCTCCAGATTTGCTCCAGATTCCTCTCTGGACACACCTGCAGGAGCCAAACATGATGCTAATTCTGCTCACATCAAACTGACTGTGCTGCAAAACGCCTCTTTTAGCCAAATGCTGTCCTCGTTAGAAGCAGGTCAACAGGAAGGACTGGAAAGCAAAGGCGCTCAGTCCTGCAGAGACGACCCTGCACAGGCAGAGAAAACAACCCATCAGGCTCTCTGCACGACATCTGATGCAGCTGCAGAGGCCATGCAAGGCAAATCCCAACAAAACGTTTTCTCATCGCAGGCTGGTTGTGAGGTTTTGGTGGAATTATCCAAAAAGGATGGCACATATCGAGCAAACCCCGTCCATATCTACGACGAGACGGACGACCCTTCCGCCGATTCACTTACAGACTTACGCAATTCTGACCTGCAGGAGGAAAGCTTCATCTGTTTAGTACTTCCCGAGTCTCTAAACACCCAAGAGCAGGACCAGTATATCCCAGTTTCCATCCCTACAAAGTCCAGTTCCACTCTTCAGAAGGATGGGCTCGCTGAGGCAAACAAACGGTCACTTCCTGAGGTAGAAGTTTCCATCCAGTCTGACCTGAGGATGTCCTCAGAGACACGGATAAATCCACACAAGACCGAGCCACATACCTTAAAATCACCAACAACCACAACTAAATACCATGTTCATTCAAACGGCTCAGATCAGAGCAGCTTAGCTGGTAGCATGGATGCAGAACCGCCGTGTCACAAGATCAATACCAACTCTCAAGAAAGACCCATCAGTCCCAGTAAATCTCCCAAATCAAGAGACAAAGATGACAAAGTTGGTTGGAGTCCATCTAAGACCTACCATCCAAAGGTCTTACCGCGAGAATCGCCCGGCACTAAGGCATCAAAGCTGGACGGTTCTCTGCTGAAAGCATTTCCAATCGAGATCAACCTGAAAGCTAAGGTCAGTGAAGAACAGCAGGAACATCTGAAACCTTCTACAAGACGGAAGAAAAGTCCGTCACCTGCAGAAGTGCCAACAGAAGCAAACACCTCTCCTCGTGTTGGTCATCAAACACCAGACGTTTCCCCGCAATCCAAACCACATCCCCACCTCCACAGATCCTTCATCCCCCTCGACCCTCAACACTATCTGGGTCCGGAGGGGAAGGCGCACAAGCCTCCTTTTTACCAAGACGGAGAAAGTGATGGCGTCCATACACCCCAAGGGACCTTCAGAAACCAGAACAGTCCCACTGAACCGAGCCGTCAGGAAATCACCCGTTTAAAGGTGCAAAACAGCGACTCCAGAGAAGATGCAGCAACCAGGACCCGGTCTCTACCAAGGCCTAATTCAGGCAGTGAGCGTTCAGTCTCCTCTGAATCACAGAGATGTTGATCCAAATAAATCCTAATCAATGAATATGGTAGCATCATAGTGTGTCTGATCCAAAGACGCACATCTGCTTTTCTGATTACACAAAGACTTCATCTTCCCCTCCAATGCAAACAATCATCGTTTAGATTTCAATTGTTCAGTCAAACAAATTTCCCATTTTTCCAATGTGCAGATTTCATAATTTATGCATAAGTTACATAAGCATGCTCATAACTACACACGAATGTCAGAACGCTGAGTCTCCAGAGAGAGGAAACAAGAACGATGCCAGAGTTGTTACGGGCTCTACTGGTCCAGTCACACACCAGTGACCCAGTGAGTTTCATGAACCATAGAGACCATTAAAAAGACGTGGCTTTCCATGAACAGAACACAACAAATGAATACGTATTTTCCTCGGTCTTAATCAACTCAATGACAACTCAGGGCGCGACACTGGCCTCATTTTAAGCCGATTCATAATAAATAGTCTCACTAAGTGAAACAGGAACATGAATAAAAGCAGATTTTCAGCAGATAGTCAGAAAAGGGCCGTAGGTCACAGCAGATAGAAAGCCTTTAAGGTTCTGCTCATTAACGCAGAAACAGATGTATAAAGCGTGTAGATTGTCCAAAATACCAAAAAATACCTTTAAAATCCACTGAAGTAGGCCTGATACTGGATTTGTCCCACTGCTTCGTCGCATCTTCATGTTCTTTGCTAACTGGTGTAGCTGACTGAACTGTGGATAAAGAGGCATTTTAGAGGCTTCTTAGGCTGGTTACAAAAACGTATTGTTAATCTTCAGTAATTTGTTTTTCTTCAACATTTGTTTCTGCATAAAACATCCATCCATCCATACATTTTCCTAACTGCTTTACCAAATCCAGGGTGGTGGGTAGCAGAAGCCTGTCCCAGCAGCATTTTGGGCCAGAGGCAGGGAACCCTGGACAGGTCACCAGAACATCGCAGGGCTTTGTAAAACATTTTACTGGAATTAAATGAGGCGTGTTGAACATGTGTGCATAAATTATGAAATGTGTCCATTAAAGCTTTGTGTTGTTTATATAAATCAGATTAACATATTTCACAATACGTCACTAATCACAACAACTGGTTATTATTAAAGGTTTTCATCTTAAATAATTCATATGAAATTAAAAATAAAGCAGTGATTATATAGCAGATTTACTAAGTATCATTGTGGAAATAAATGATGTTATGTGGTAGGTTTCGGGGAAAGTTCTAGTCCCATCATATCCACTCTGAAACGATTAGCTGTGGTGAGCATGTCTTCCTCCAAAAGTCTGGAAAATCTCGCTTCACCAACAGGTAACGCAACTAAAACATCAGTAAGATGATGATGAGATGATAACTGTCATGTTAATCAGTGAAAACACTCATATTCTATCTAGTTTTTGTTTGAAATATCAATGATGAAACATATTGATAATGAAATATTTTGATAATTAAATAAATATATATTAAAATACATTGATAATAAAATACATCAATAATAATATATCAATAAAAATATATATATTTAGTGCTGAAAACAGATTATATTTTTGTTTTGTGTATAACTGAATTATCAAGAAATCAACTCAAAACAAGTATCTTGCTTTGATATGTAGTAATATTGTTTTTCTCACAATAACAATTAAAATCAGACATTAGAGGCTTACATGCTCTATATTTGCTTTAACAGCAAACCTCATATAAATGAATATTTAATGATACTGGGAATCGTGAATCTTACATCGAGATTTGAGGACCTAAAACGACTTCACAAAAATGTCATGTTTTTGGTCTCATGCATAAAAACAAAAGCAACGCAGCCTGAACACACTTAAAACTTTAAACTGTGAACATAATATGTGTTATCCAACGAAACTACCACATTTATGTAACATTTTTGTTCTTGTTCCTGCAGCTAACACAAACCCGAAAGCAATGAAGCAGAGTTATTCTGTCCCTCTGCTGCAGCAGGATGAGGTAATGAGAGGAAACACAGAGGCTTTTTCTCTGCCGCTGCTGTTATAGTTTCTATTTAAACTCTTATTCATGCTTTTTATTTGTGTGTTGATATCATCAGACAGACAGCACTTTTGAGAGCTTGGGACGCAGGAGAAACAACAGCAGCTCCATGTCCAACATGACACTGTCTTCGGGACAGGCCTCCATGTCCTCTGTATGTGCAAACAACACAATAGAAGCCATGATAGGATGTCAGATATATGGAAGCTCAGTGTGGAAGCATTTTCACACCTCTGGCAAAATAAAAACTGACAGTTTTTCATAATTATAGATCTTAAAGTAACAATTTTTATTGATTCTAAGTCATTTTTATAACATTCAAAATCAAAACAATATGATAAAAAGACATAATTTTGGGGTTCATAGTCATAATTATACCAAATATAACAATTATTAGCTACAAAGTCAAAACTATGATTAAAAAATTTCCCAATTATGTGTTAAAATGTCATGATTTTCAGAATCACAGTCAACTTCATGAGATTTAATGTCAATTTTCTGACATATAAAACATTAAATACATTTAAGATTTAAATTTCATATTTATGAGATGCAAAGTCATTATTTTCACAAATGTCATTTAATAAGAGGTAGTAGAGGATAAAACTAATTATATAATTAGAAATAATTGTCATATCACTTTAAATCTCATAATTATACGTTTTCAGCTTAAAGTTATTAAATATATTGAATATGTCTCATTTACATGTGGCGAGAGCGTGCTTCCATAGATCACTACTTTGTAATAATAAAAGTTAAAAAAGGGGGGGAAATTCCACAAGACATATAAGAGCAGAACCTGAATGATGAAGGAATGGACAGGAGCTTATCTCGGCTACAATCAGAAGCAACCTTCATAGCCGTTGTTATCCGATGCAATAAACCAACAACAACAGACTTAAGTTGAGCAGGAGTTTCATAGAAGTGAAAAACATCTAAATCATGCAGGGCGTTGCGTGTGACAGAACTAGGTAACACTGAAGTACCACATTTATCAAAGAGAAGCTGTGTCCCAGTGTCCTGTCTTCACCTGAACCCCCTTCAGCCAGATAATGGCTGCAGACCAAACCTTAATGAGGCATCAAGAATATCAATCAAGAGTCTCATTTAAACAAGATAAACATGTTAGAGTGGAAATAACAGAAAGACAGGATAATCCTAAAAGTAAGAGAGGTTGAATACGCCCTGCTAGTTAGTACATATTGCTATGATAGCCTGGTTAAAGGAGGTTATTAAAGCCCTTTTTACCCCCAAACACTCTGAGATAAGCTGCTTTCATGTTTTGTTTCTGTTTGGATGGCTGAGCAGATGAGCAGCAGCGTGAGTAGCCTCTACCCTCCGGACTGTGGAGACGTTGACGTCCAGGGAAGCATCCAGTTTGCTGTGAACTACATCCAGAAGCTCGGAGAGTTTCACATTTTTGTGGTGCTCGTCCGGGGTTTGGCTGTGGCCGACACCAAAAAGAACCGCTCAGACCCGTAAGTTCTCCTGAGAAACTCTAAAAGGTCAAAACTATGTGGGGAAAAAGTTCAAAATGTCTCAAAAGATGTATTTTAGGTGAGCCCTGGCCAGTTTATGCTACTGCATGCAGTTATCTGTTCAACAAATTGATTTGATTTAATGATGTATGTTGCATCCTCAGTTTTCTTTATCACTGAACATACTATCTTTAGAAATAAACACACACAATCAGATCATGATGAGTAAATACAAGATACATACAGGCCTTGTATTTATCCGTTATGTCGACGATACACAAGTTTATGTAACAGACATTAAGGGCCATTTTTGCTCCTCACAGAAGACGGAATCGATGACAGAAAGCCAATTTAGTCCATTTTCTCTACATGTGTAATTGGGTGCGTTTTTAGGGTCCTTGCAGATGCATCACTCAATGCAGAGAACAAAGCAATACCACTGGAAATCTTGGGGCAGTGTTGCAATGATTAGCTCACACAGAATTGACGAAAGGAACAAACCTGAGAAGAAGAGGAGGAGCGGCAGCGGTAGAAGACAAGCAACAATAAGCCTAAATGGAGGTTGCATTCAAATTTATCAGGGCATTTCTGCTACTCTTCTGCCATCTAGTGGTGGAAAGTGGGAACAGTTTGAAGATCTCTGGTCTTGTTTGTTAACCCCTAAGGGTTAACAAAATCAGATCAGCTATCAATACTTTCACCAAGACTGCTTCTTACCAACTCAGGAACATCAACATAGTGATACAAAGTACTGCCTCCCTAAAATAGCAGGAGAAATCCAAACCTGTCTTCATCTACAGCAAACTGGTGGACTTTCCAAACAGAGCATCAACATGCTTTCATCATGAACACACCAGTTATCCAGTCAGAAACCCACCTGATAGCGCGCAAATCCCAGAATAAGGCATTTGGCTTGATGACTCCCTGACCTTCAAACCACACATTGAAAAGCTTGTGAAGAAGCTTAAAGTGAAACTTGGCTTCTTTTTTAGAAACAAGTTTTGTTTTTCTTTTGAGGTAAAAAAAACGCCTTGTCACCGCAACTTTTTTATCCATTATTGATTATGGAATCCTATAGTTTACGTTCCTTTGATCACTTGTTGCTTGATGTCCCTTTTATCCGTACTGAACTGGAAAAAAGGCTTTTATCTTCTCTGCCCCATCTACATGGAACATTCTGCAGAAAGACTGGAAAATAAAAGACTTGATTCAAATGAATGCTTTTAAAGACAGAATAAGAGCACTTGAGACAGACTCTTTAGTTTGTAAATGTTTTAGATAATACTTTTTATCTTATTGTATCAAATGTTATTGATGCTTTTAAATTTTTGCCGCATCTTAGCCAGGACTCCCTTAAAAAAGAGGTTTTTAATCTCAATGGGATCTTCCTGGTTAAATAAAGGAATAAATAAAAATAAAAATAAAAAATAACTTGTCTGGTTTGTCCTTCATTTGTGAGTTTTTACAAACCCCTTTAATCACAGGATATGTATTAATTTTAGTGTTTTATGAGAAACTTTTTTAATGTCTTATACACAAAACGTGTGACACAAAAAAAGCAGTATTACTAAGTGTTCTGTGTTTTCACAGGTATGTGAAGTGTTACCTTCTTCCTGACAAAACAAAGCTCGGCAAGAGAAAAACAACTGTTAAAAAGAAGACGATAAACCCAACCTACAATGAAGTCCTCAGGGTGATCATTTCATATTCCCTCTTTTACACCACTGTGCTTCTACCTGCTGTTTTTATACACTTTCTTTCATCCCAGTAAATTAATCTAATAGTATTTGGATCAAATGGTCTTTTGTGTGAATATCAGGGACGTTATGCTTTAATACATTCGTTTTTTTTTTCCTTTTTTTCCTCATTTCACAGTTTAAAATCAAACTGCAGGAGCTGAAAAGTCAGAACTTAAACGTGTCGGTGTGGCACAACGACACGTTTGGCCGGAACAGCTTCCTGGGAGAGGTGGACCTGGATTTGTCTCAGTGGGACTTTAGCAACACACAGATAAATGAATATACGTTAAAAGCCAGGGTAAAAGCTCCATCGCTGGTTCTGCTCTGTATGTTCTGTCGCAGCGATTAAACACTTATTGGTCTCATCTTGCACCTTTCAGGTTTCAGAACCAACCTCAGGACCAGCTCTGTCACATATCGTAGACAGCAGAGGACAGATGAGAGTCGCTCTGAGATTCCTGCTGCAGACTCCCCACAGTGAGTGGAAAGCCTCTGCTTCTTTTTATTACCTCATTCTTCATCAGTTTTACTGTTTATGTTTGCATCTACAGGTAAGGGAGCATCACGGATGGAGACTGGTGAAGTGCAGATTTGGGTGAAAGATTGCAAGAATCTTCCTCCAGTCAGAGGAACCATCATCAACCCGTTTGTGAAATGGTAAGGCATGTTGATATGTTACATTTAATACATTTATATTTGTAGCACACAAATATATTGGCTGATATTTGTGTGAAACAGCTGAACAGGTATCACTGATGAAGTGAACAATGAGTGTACACATTCTGAGTTTTTAAATTCAGTCAAACTATTTAAGTTGCATAGTTTTTTTTAATGTTTTTATGGTTATTATTTGTTGCATTTCCATATCTGGTTGAGATATTCCTAACTGATCTCTTCTCTCTCGATGCAGCACTGTACTTCCTGATATGAGCTTAAAGAGCCGACAGAAGACCCGGGTGGTGAAGAGGACGGCCAGCCCCATGTTCAACCATATCATGGTGTACGACGGCTTCCGATCTGAGGACCTGAAAGAGGCCTGTGTGGAGATCACAGTGTGGGATCATGACCGAATGAAGAACCAGTACGTAGGCGGTCTGAGACTCGGGCTGGGAACAGGTGAGTTTTCACTCCACTCTGTCTATTTTCTGATCATCTGGTTCTGTTCCAGGCTGCACAGTCTGAAATACTTTATTAATCCCTCTTGTTAAAAGAAGTAATAAAAATACAGACTAACATATTGATAAAGTTTAAAGCTTACATGGAAAGAAGCGAAAGAAAACCTGTAAAATCCCAGAAATCTGTGGAAGTTTAAAAGCACTTTAATCAATACATAAAGAAACACATGAATATATATGAATAAAATTTGGTTTCACATTTCATACTTTGTCAGAATTTCCGGCTTTTATACTTAATGTAAATAAAGTTTATGGTATGTTTCACATGTACTTTTAACACAATCATCAAATATTTCCCGCAGGGAAGAGTTATGGCGTGGACGTGTTCTGGATGGATTCAACCAGAAATGAAGCTGATTTGTGGAGGAAGATGTTACAGTCTGATGGGGAATGGGTGGAGGACGTTTTACCTCTGAGGATGATGCTAATGGCAAAGGGCATGTCACAATAAAGCGGAAGCAGAATCCTATAAACAGATGACACTACAAGGCAGGTTTTATAAAGAATTACTTTGGATTTGCATATTATTTAATGGTACATATAAATAATTTTTCTTTTAATAGTTTATTGGCAAATATATGTAAAATGTGTCATTTAAACTTATGCAGAAACATTTTTTAAATATTTCACAATGTGCATAATGCAGTTAGAAAATGAATGAATGTAAAAAGATTCAATGTAAAGAATAAATTTTAATAATGTGACTCCTGCAGCAGTAATTTGCTGGTAAAATGTAGGTTTATTTATCTTAGAGGGGACTAAATGTATGCATTTTCAGTTTTAAGTGTTCATCATTAACTAAATCTTAGGGTTGAGTAATGTTCAGTATTTTCCAGGAAATAAGTTGTGGAGAAAACTGCCAATATCTAGAAAACAGTAAACACTTGGTTAAAGCTGTAGATCATAAATTTCTTTATAATATTGTTCAGAGAAATGTTACTATGGCAACAAGAGATTATAATTTTAAGGGCTGGTAAAGAACAATAAAGCTATAAATACATCTTACGGTCTGTTTTTTTTATTTTACAAATGTTAACAATCAAACTTATAGAATTAGAGATTCTATAATATCTATCTATCTATCTATCTATCTATCTATCTATCTATCTATCTATCTATCTATCTATCTATCTATCTATCTA
>JBAMIG010000016.1:17298286-17311581 GCA_037177335.1 Kiunga ballochi | reverse complement strand
ACACACACATACACACACACACACACACACACACACACACACACACACACACACACACACAGACACACACACACACAGAGACACGTACGGATGAGTCCGCATCCTGTTCATCATCATTACTGATCTAAAATATAATGATTATTAATTCACTGAAATCTGACAGTTTTTTTAATTTAGTAACATTTTATATGAGAATTCATGAGACCTTCAAAATAAAAGTTTAATTACCTAAAGAATTTTATTTTTACCTCATTTAAAAAATACATAATAAAAATAAATAATAATAAAAAATATAATAAATTAATTAATAATAATAATAATAAATAAATTAATAATGATAATAATAATAATAATAATAATAATAATAATAATAATTAAACCTATGGAGGACTGTAGGTGTAACACTCAGAGGAAGCTTCTGACCTATGACCGCTCGGACGTCGTGCACAAAGACGACGGCGTTGCTGGAGCCTGAGGCCAGCAGGCCGTGCAGCTCGGACGAAGTGCCGTGCTCGTGATGCCATCGTAACGTGTTGATGATCTTGTGGTGCTGCTGGATGCTGCACAGCAGCTTCAGACCGGGAGCCTGATACACGTCGATGCAGCTGCAGCAAAGCACCGGCGTTCATGAGGAAGTACAAAGACATGAAGGGAGATGAAGGAGGTACACACTCACCCATCCTCGTTGCCCACGGCAACAACCGTCCAATCTGGCTTCCAGCTGAAGTCGGTGTGAGGAGACAGCTTGTGCTGATGGGAAGAAGAGGCCACCATTAAAACCAGTCAGCTTATTTATGATACACAGCACACATAATGACATCATCCTCATCTTCCTCACCTTGATGTTGTTGGTGTCTCTAATGAGCTTGTTGATGTCTGAAGCTTCTGCACTCAGCTTCGATGGATCGTGCTGCAGGATGATGCCTTCCCCTGCACAGCTGTACAGGCTGAAGCTCTGCTTTCCTGCTGCACCTGAACGTCACACAAACACAGCGGTTTCCAGGCAGACTGTATTGAGTAATATGGGACTAATCCACAGAGGACAGCATGACGTCTGTGCTGATGAACTCATTTAGGCTAAAAACCCTTTGATGCTTTTGATGGTAGGACTTGTGCAGTCAGTAAGTTTCAGCTGCTCAGAGTTCAGCAGAAACTTACCGAATGACAGCGGGGGAAGCGGGGGTCCCCAGGCCAGCGTGTACACCGTTTTCTTATGGTAGGAGCTGGATATCTGAGGAGGCCTGAGAGGAACAAGCAGGACAAAAGCTTTAGCTGGAAACTGGGTTTGGAGCCGCTGGTCTCGTCTTCGCACAAAGAGCTAAGCATTTAGATTTAATTCATTTTCCATCTTACAGGATCTGAGTGTGATTTTAGATCAGCTGTCACGTTTTGCTCCCACAACCAGCCTAACTGGATCTTACTTGCTGGAAAAGACGTCGTAGATGCCGACTTTCCCATCGTCTGTCCCAAAAGACAAGGAGCCTTCCTTCACCGGGTGCCACGCCAGCTACAAAAACCAGAACCAGAACCAGGTGAAACTTCTCTTCTTCTTCTGCCTTTCTCACACATTTTAAACAACTTCCAGTAGAAATGTGAGAAGAGAAGCAACAAAACAGCATTATGGTGTAAAACATGTAAATGCTAAAATTTCCCATAAGCTCTGGGTCAGTGAACGTCTCACCGCTGTGACTTTGGACTTGATGCCCTGCCAGAAGGACCGGACGTCGTACTGGTTCTGAGTGCTCAGCGTGTTCCACACACGGATCATGCTGTCCCCCACGCCCAGCGCCAGGCACCCCGTCCCCACGGGGGAGAAAGTCAGGGCGTTGATGACTCCCCCCAGAGTCGGCAGAGTCCAGCAGCAGCTCAGAGAATTCAGGTCCCAACATTTGATCTGAAACATAAACCTTTTAGTCCGGGTTCTGAGTCGGTTCTGAGTTCCAGCTTAGAGCTGGTGTGGTTCCTGCAGGGGGTGGAACCACGCTAAGCATCTGTAACCCCCCCACCCCCCACCTCTCTGTCCATGGATGTGCTTATGAGCAGCTCTCTGCCGTCCTGCAGGACGACCGAACTCGTGTTGAAGACGATCCGGTTGTGGTTCTGACCCTCTGAGGACGCTCCGAACAGACTCCACCTCTGCTTCCCCGCCTTGGTTAAATCCCACATCACCAACTCGCCGCTGAAGACAAACAGAAAAAAGATGGAGTCCGTGTTGGGTTTCTGAAGGTGACACGTCTGACTGTCCCACAGGTGGACGCGCACCTGAAGCAGGTCGACACGAGCTGTGTGGGTCGTCCCTTCGGCCAGTGGACGCTGAGCCAGATCCTCTCTTTGACCCCGGGATCGACCGCTGAGCCTCTCCTCTTCAGGAAGGGCAGCTTCAGAGTCATCACACCTGCGAGGGGAGGATAGTTTATACCTGTTCAGAGGATTCTGCTTTCCAGAGGATCAACGTTTACACAGACATGAACGTCTTCATGAAGAGAATCCGTTTCCTGTCAGCTGACCCGAATAAATAAAGTCCATCTTCAGGACAAAGGCTGAATGTTACCAGCTGGTTTCTACGGGAAGGTGAGACGTTACGGAACAAAAGGTACGAGTGAAGTTCACCTGGAATGTGAATGCTTTCTCCTCCTGAAGGAAAACCACGGTGGTTTTAAATTTACGCAGGGAAAAAAAGAGACAGACGTCTCATTTAGTGGACCGAGCTGTCCCCGTGACTGTCCTACAGTGTCTTCCCATCCTGTTGCTATGCTACATGTTAGCATCGCTGCTTCTGAGCTATACTGCATGTGTGTTAGGCGTGCATCTAAATCTGCCAAACTGAATCCAAACTGACTTCAAAGTCCTTTTAGAAAGTGCAGGAATTGAACCAGCAACCCTCACCTTTTCCCTTGGCTGTGCTCCAGATCTTCACAGTCTGGTCTTTGCTCCCGGAAGCCAGATAGCAGCCGCTTTCCCCTGCTGCAGACTCTGCAGAAAGAAAGTTCAGCTTTTATCAAAGCTTTATTTGTTGTTATTGTTTATTTAAGATGACATCACAGCGTTACCATGACACTCCTCAGATCTGCTGCAGAGAGCGTCCTCCCCGGCCAGCGGCGACCACGCCAGCGAGTGGATCTCGTTGTCGTGTCCGCGGAGGCGGTGCATCACCTCGCCCTTCTTACTCACATCGATCAGCACAATCATCCCATCTTTGTACCTGTAACAGCGTCGTCATGGTTACTGATGCAACTTCTGTGTCAGATTTTACAACATCAGTGATCAGAGGAAAGATTTCATTATTTCAAATAAATAAACAGGAAACATCATAAACCAGTCAAACAGCTGGTGTCCAGTACATCTGAACTGGTCCCATAACTGGAAGCTGAGAGACAAATCCAACGGGCTGAACTTTGACCCACTGAGTCAGATTCCTTCAGAGCTGCTTCGACAGAATAAAGTGTTTTGTGAATCCTGCTGATTGTCAATAAAGTTTTGTTCTGGACTCTTACCCCACGGCCACGTAGCTCCAGGTGTGGGGGGAGCAGGTGAGGCAGAAGATGCTTCTGGGTTCGGGGAAGAAGCTGGCCGTGTCTCCTGTGTGGAACCAGTGGACCAGAACCACTCCCTTCTCATCCCCCGACACCAGCAGGTTTTTGTCCACGGGGGACCAGTGCACCGCAGAGACGGCGGTCTGCGGGGACAAAACACGAGTCTTTCTCACATCATCCTGTTGAGTTTTATTAGAAACAGAAGCACAAGACCTCCAGAAATTCTGACTTTACAGGAGCGGATTCATCCCACAAGGTCATGTGCCCTTTGACCCCCCCCCTCCTCCTGTTCTGTTATTGATCAAAACAACAGATTTATCAACTGATCCGGTTGAGTTTTTATGGTTTTAATACACTACTGTATTCCTGCTGAACATAATGGAGACAGGCTTAGCGCCCCCCAGTGGACAAAGCTTACACTTCCTATCACAGCTCAAGACAATAAAAAGGTCCTAAAGAAGTTTGGATCTTTGGTCATTTTGATTAAGTTGTTTCAGACATTAATGCAGAAATATCATCCTGTTAAGGTTTTATACCTTTTTTTAAATAAGTGTACATTTTTGCCCTTAATGGCTATTTTTCTTTCACAGAACGGACAAGGAAGAAAAAGAAAGGATAGTTTTCCTCTGTTGTGCAGGAATAAGGTGTTATGATGGGACAGGGATCTAAATATCACCCCTAATCCTCCCTCTAGTCCAAAGTGAGGGAGGTGGATTCAGCTTTTAAACTGATGCAACGTGGCAGCTCTTTGCTGTTTCTCCCCCTGCAGAGTAAAAACCATCTGTATCCTGAAACGCTCTGATCCCATAGCTTTCCTCAGCAGAAAAATCCTGCACAGCAGCGCTCCTTAATGCAGAGCATGCCTGTAGGAGTCAGACAGACAGGAGAGAGACAGGACAGACAGGAGAATGGGACAACACTGCAGACATGTTGACTCGCACCTGATGCGCTGCATGCTCCCTGATCAGAGCCCTTTTCTCCGAGTCCCAGAAGCGAATGCTGCCATCGGTGGAGGCGCTGACACAGATGTGGTTCTGACCCGCGTGCTGACAGAACGAAAAGCTCGACACCAAGTCTTTGTGGCCCACAAGCTCACCTACAAAAACACAGGAGATTTTTCATCACTTGAAAAGAATCTGATGGGATTTTTAATGAGACGTGCAAGAAAGTAGTGGTGCAAAAATAAACAACCTCAAAGAGCTCATTTTATTTGTCTAATCTGTGTCTCCTCCATCCTCCTTTTCCCACCATAAAAAGGTGGAAAGACATCCCTGTGAGTCTTTTCAGCCTCTGTGACATCTCATGTGGATGGGACATGTCAGAGGACTTACAACGCTGCTTTTCAAACCAACCATACAATAATTTTCCTGTTATGAATGTTGGGACCACCTGCTTAATGAGGATGCTGCTTCTTCCAGCAGGAATCATCACACCTGGGATCATTTCACACACCTGAATGAGCCACTTTTTCCCGCGTGTAACTTGTTTTAGTCTGTAATAACTAAAGTAAGAGATCTTAGTGTTCAATGTTTTATGTAACAAGAAAGATAAACTCACCTGAGACCCTGCAAGAGGATGGAGACACGTCGATCAAGTAGACAACGTTTTTGGCTCCGACCCCGAGCAAACCGTTGCTGCTGACATCACTGCAGCGCGAGCAGTACCAGTTTGGGGAAGCGGGAAGCGACCTTTCACGCATTGCACCTGGGTACCTTTTTATTATCTTTTCCAATTACAAGTTTAAAAAAAATACTTCTCACATGTTGGACTCTCCATAACTACAAGACTCGTAGCCGTAATATGGTGTGGTGTCGTAAATTCCTTCACTGTCAAGTACGGAATCCTATATGTGTCAAACCATTCGGAGTTTGCGATTCTGAAATTAGAATTACTGTGTATTTACTGTTGACAATTCACGTTGTCATTGGTAATTATTATATTAAATACTTAAAGTGAAATTTTAATTAAAAATATACAAAATTGTCTCATGCTACGGTGAGACAACAGCCGTAGCCGTAAAGTGTAGCGTCGTAAAAAGAAGTCCAACATGGCGGCCATAATGACAGGACGTGGTGAGAAAAATACAGCAAAGATAATCAGATTTAAACTTTTTAGTGACAAAATTGAACGTTTTTTTTATTATTATTATTTTTTTTTTTAGATTTGCTTTAATGCATTTGTGTTTGTTTTCAGGTGTGGCTTTTATTAGAAACATCTCTGAGTTGTTGCAGTCCAGGTGAGTCAAATGATTGTGTCTGTAATGCTAACAGTCTGCAGAAGGACAAACTGCTCCAAATGATGTCACAGTGGAAATGATTTTAGTCACATATGCAATTTTATGTTTCCGTTTTTTCATACAAATGGAAGTTTAAAATGATCATTCGGTTTAGTAAGTAGTTTTAGGGAATAATTAATAATAATTGAGAACAAGGTTAAAAGGGTTTTCTTTTTCTTTATTTTTAGGCAATGATGCCCAAATGTTTTTTCTGTATCTTTCAGTTCTGCTTTACTGATAAACCCCTTCCACTGTTACTCCCTTACTACTGAGCAATGTTATATATGCTGAAATAAGCTAAGTTTTACCCTGAAAAAGCTGTAATGCAGCATACAACCTTATGTTTGTTTTTATTTGAGATATTTTGTATAAAAGCAAAAAGCAGAATCAGGGTGTTTAAAACTAAGTAAATCAACCTCCCTGTGATTCAGAGTGGATTTATGCATTTCATGATAAAGCTCTGGTTTAGTCCCTGTAGGTTTGCCTGTGGACTAAAGTAGCTCCAGCAGCTTCATGCGGTTCCTGTTTTACCTTTTAAATTAAAATTAAGCAGCAAAGTGTTTCCATTTAGAAGTTGGCCTTGCTCTTGTTCTTCAGTTGTACAATATTTATTTTTTCCTCTTCATGTCTCAGGCTGCAGATTGTGAGCGGGGCATCGCTGCAGCATTCATGTTTTCACACCAGCACCTCACTGGAATCAAGGCACTGGGAGAGGGCGAATCTGAAGGTTTATCCACCTCAGTCACCAGAAGAACCTCGCAGACCAGCAGTAAGTCAGAAAACAGGCTTTAGAAATTAAGCTGTTCTCCTGGTTTTGCATAACTTTCATGAATTTTTCTCAGTATTAGTTATAAATGTGGTGTTTTTGTTTTCCTCCTAAAACCAGTGTAAAAGTGGGTTCTTGTTGTTTTCCACATTAGCCAGCACCTTAATGTTTTTCTATACAGGAGGTCTACCACTGCAGGAGGCAGATTAAGTACAGCAAAGACAAGATGTGGTACCTGGCTAAGCTGGTAAGATGCCTTAAAGCAACATCTATTAGGTGCACATTTCCCTCCTACTGCTAAAGTAAAACTTCACACTGAAGGTAAATAAGATGAAGTACAATGGAGGCGAGTAAAGTTGACCTTCTTTCAGTTAAAATGTAGAATTCATAATGAAAGAAACAGCAGATTACGGCTGTGTTTGGGATCTTTGTAGGAGAGCAGCTGTAACTGTCGGACAGATACCTTCACATTTTACTCCAGAATACTTTTAGTATTCAGAGTTCAGGGTTCCTGAATGACTGCGGGTTTGCATGAACTGAACATCACAGGTCCTGCAATGCAAGAGGCAAATAAACCCAACATGTACCTGACTCCTTTATGGTGACACATAAGTCATGTTGCACATTATAGCAGGAAACCTTTTCTCAGGACCTGGTATCATAAAAGCAAAAAGATAAGAGAGAAAAACCTCCTCTGTAATTCTCACAAGCAGAGATAAGATCAGTGCAGGTTCCTCCTCAACAACATGGTGAAGTTAACCGTAACTTTTCCAGTTTATTGTATTTTGATCCTTTTCTCTTTAGAATGAAAAGAGGAGGTGATTTATTTTTATCTCTGAGGAAACGGAACAGTAGATTATGTAATAAGTCTTTACTGCTGACGTGATTAGGACCATTATTTTGAAGCTGTTGTCTTTGTTGCTGTTTTTCCGGACAGATCCAGGGGATGAGCATCGATGAGGCCATCGCACAGCTCGAGTTCAACGACAAGAAAGGGGCAAAAGTGATGAAGGAGGTTTGTAGCTTGTTAACATTTAAAGCCGTATTGAATCTTTTACACTAAAGCTTTTATTTATGTGTTTGTGCATCACTGTAACATCGGTACAGAAGCACAGATGACTCGTATAATAATAATAATAATAATAATACATTTTATTTATAATGCACTTTATATTTCAAAGAAATCTCAAAGTGCTTATGGTCAGTCATGGTTCTGTTTTTGTCTCAGGTTCTTCTAGAAGCTCAGGAAATGGCTGTAAAGAATCACAATGTGGAGTATAAATCTAACCTGTATGTAGGTAAGTGTCACAAGCTCCAGTTAGATCAGCTTTCAGTCCTAAACATGAAATGCTCTTTATTTACATGCATAGAGGTTTACCTGCCTGAAATAACCTGCAGTCAGCTGCAGAAGCACAAGCTGCTTTCTGATGCGGGACAGAGTCGTTTATGTGCTGATAAACCTGAACTCCTACTTTTATTTTGACATGTTTTCATTCATCTCTGCAAATGAAATGAGCTGTTTTTATGTCTTTTACCCTGTTTTCATCACGCTGCTTCCTGCAGCTGAGTCCTTCTCCGGCAAAGGGAAGTACCTGAAGCGGATCCGGTACCACGGCAGGGGCATGTTTGGCATCATGGACAAGGTTTACTGCCACTACTTTGTCAAACTGGTGGAAGGATCGCCGCCCAAAACGGAGCCGAAGACGGGCTTCGACCAGGCCAAAGAGTACGTCCAGAGCCTGAAGAACCGAACCATCATCCACAGCCTGTAGCGGGTTCAGCTCAAACCCCATCCTGTCATTCTGTGTGTAAATGTATCATTTGATTTTTGTATATAAAAATAAATCAGTTGAATGGATGAGATTTTATATAGTGTGAAAACTTTTTGTTTTAGTGACAATTTATACCAACAAAGCAAAAAGTTCTGTTTAAAAAGTTTTTTTTAGTTTTGCGTTGTTTCTGCATAATATTTACAATAAGAAAGCATCATTTTATTTAAATGGACAAATACATCAAATAATCGGCTTTTAAACTCAACAACAGACATTTCACACGATGCTTTCGCCTCACGTCCCACCAGAAGAGAAGATGGACATCCTTATTTATTCCCAGGTATTGTTGCTCGGTTACGGGAGGTCAGGTGCTTGCGAATGGGGAGGTGCTGTTTCTGAGGACACTGGCAGGTCGACACCAGTTCCTGAAAAAGAAAATGTTTCTGCAGGAGTCATTGCCTGAGAGGAAAGCTTTCAGAACCAGAACAAATGAGCAAATGATCCACAGGATTACTGATTAGATCCATTTCACATTCACTGCAGTAAAATATGTCATTACAGCCCATAATTACTGCAGGCTATATAAAAATATATGAGAGCAGATGAATGACATGTGACACTTTAATCATGTGAGGAAGTTTGTATCAGATGTGTAAAACCTGTTTACTTTCCTCTTTCCATGTGAAAACGAGTTTACGTGCTGCTAACGGGACCCTACAGGTGTATGATACCTGCTTCATGCTTTAATCTTCTGCAGCTTATTGGAACAGGGATAAAATCTGCTGGGAGATCCTCAGAGATGAACACAATCCTGTGATCCAAACATGACAAAAGCAGAAAACGTTTAGAATTAAATATGCAGTTTTACAGCCAGATAGGAAAACCTTGAGGATGATGTGTTTTTCTCAAAAGGCCATAATCCTGCAGACATCCTCCACATGTAGGCTGGAGAAATGTCAGGATGGTCAAGCAGGAGGAAGTGGTTTGTCTGGTTCACCAGTGTGACATGGCATCTACATGCATCAAATCAGCACCTCACACAGAATAAAGTCCCACTCAGATCTTTAATGATATTTAAATAAAGCCTCTAATTTCACACATTTATTTCTGCATTAACATTTAATCCTGACAGCCTGATAAAATTGTATTTAGTAAATGTAGTTTCCACTGAGTTATGGGACGGTTTACAGCATCACAAGATGACTGATTATATATACATGTTGCTTCATGTAACAAGATGATTTAATGTGAAAGATTCTTTGAAGTGGTTTCAGAGGAAAGAGGAAGATCCCAATAACATGTTGATGCACAGACAGGAATGCTCATTAATCTAAGTAGACATGTTGGTTACATAAAAGCAGGATCAACAGAGGAAAAGGAATGAAGAAGGAAACAACAAGCTTGTTTACAAGAAACTCCATGAAACCTGCCTCCCTTCTTATCCTCTTTCCCCACCAAGCGTCTGTTTTCAGCCTGACTGGATGATATCAGGACAGACTATGTTTAAAAAGCATCAAATGAAACCATCAATGAACGCCATCAATGATGCGAGGAGGTAGAGGGTCACGACCTCGATGATCGGGAATGGACCAATAAAGCGGGGGGAGAGCTTCCTGGACTGATGTTTGTGGTGGAGAGCCTGACTAACTGACCAGGGGCGTATTCTGGAGCCGGAACCCGATGCCGATCAGCCAGCCTCTTGTTGGTCTCGGCCAAGCGGAGTAGGCTGCCCAAGCCTACCTCCAGATACGTTGGCAGTGACGGAGTTGGTGTTGGACTGACGGTACCGAGGTTTCTACTTCATCTTCTGGGAGCAGTGGAGGTTGGTAACCCAGGGAGCACTCAAACGGGGAGAGACCAGAGGCGGAGGTTAAAGAGTTGTGTGCATACTCAACCCAGGGTAACGCCAAACTCCAGGTGGTCTGGCAACGTGAACAGATGCAGCGGTGCGCTGCCTCCAAATCCTGGTTCGTCCTCTCAGTCTGCCCGTTGGACTGTGGGTGGTATCCTGAGGAGAAGCTGGCCGAGGATCCGAAGGCTGTACAGAAGGACTTCCACAGCTGTGACACAAACTGGGGTTCGAGACTACATTAACAGGGATGCCGTGGACACAGAAGACATGTTTTATTAAGAGCCTGGCTGTCTCAGCTGCAGTGGGGAGCCTGCGAAGAGCCACAAAGTGGGTGGCTTTAGAAAATCGATCCACAATCGTTAAGATGACGGTCTTCCCTCTAGAAGGGTGTAACCCGGTGACAAAGTCCAAGGCGATGTGTGACCATGGTCGGCCGGGTACTGGAAGGGGTTGTAACTGCCCTGCGGGTGGTTGGATAGTGTGCCTACTGGCAGCACAGACAGGGCAGGAGGTTACGAAGTCTTTGATGTCCCCTGCCAGGCTGGGCCACCAGAAGCGGTGACGGAGGAAGGACACAGTCCGGCAAATTCCAGGATGGCAGGTAAAGCGGGAAGCGTGCCCCCATTGGAGGAGCTTAGAATGGTGACTCTGTACTTGTTTTTAATGGTGATGTTGTTTAGCCCACGATAGTCCATGCATGGGCGAAGAGTCTTATCCTTTTTCTCAACAAAAAACAACCCGGCTCCAGCCGGGGAGGTAGAGGACCGGATAGGACCAGAGCTGAGGGAGTCCGAAATATACTGCTCCATGGCTTCTCTCTCGGGCTTGGCCAAGGTGTACAGTCGGGCCTTGGGCAGAGTGGACCCAGGCAGGAGATCAATGGAACAGTCATAAGGTCTGTGTGGGGGCAGAGAGAGAGCTTTTGCTTTATTAAAGACCTCAGCGAGGTCGTGATACTCAGGAGGCACCTTGGACAGATCAGGTGAGGGCGCCGTCTCTACCAGGCCGGATGGGACACCAGGCGGGGGTTAGGCAGAGCGGAGGCAGGTGGAGTGACAGCGATCACTCCAACCAACTATGCTTATCGATCACTAATCAATAACTGGATTGTAAAATCCATCCACTGTAAAAGTCTTGAGTCCCTACGCCAACGTAACCATGGTGAATGAAGCTCTGACATCATTAAACAGGAAGTACCTTAGCTAAGCCATGAAACCGCTGATAAAGTGGTCGGTTCAGCACCTTCATAAGGCACATGCACAAAATCTGCATCTCTCACAGAAAGAAAGTGAAATTCTGATTTTTTATATGACACATGGAAACGTTGTTTATGTTAAAAATGAAGCCTTTAATTACACACATTTATTTCTGCATTAATCATTTAATCCTGGCAGCTCTGATCAAAATCCTAAATGTATTTAGTGAATGTAATATCCACTGAGTTATACTTACACAAGTTGAATAATGTGTGTCATGGCTGTGCCATTTCATCATCCTCTGTTTATTGAGTCCTGGTTTTAACTTCATTACCCACAATTCACCCACCTCAGCCTGATTTGCCTGTTCACACTGCTACATATATCATCTGATCTCTGCAGGATATCATTAAGGAAAACATCTTAAACTGCTGACTGTGTTTGTTCCTGGTCAGAGCAGAGCTTAAAAAGTGTTATGTGTTTTAAGAAGTGGTTTTAAGAGAAAGATTGCAGTGTGAGTGTTTTATAACATGCTGACAGTGGGAAACAGACAGGAATGCTTCTTGTTTTTTATCTAATTAGAGAGAAGGTTGGCCACTGAAAGCCAGACATGAAATGATGAGAGGAACCACTAAGTAGCTAACCTGCTCACATTACAAGCAACTCAATATTTAATTTGTGTTCAGAGCAACCTTTTAGTCTCCTTGTCTCCACCCTGATGCATAATGTATCCGTATCAATCCGTATCTCATTGTGACTCTGAGGAGCTGCTTCATCTGCTTCATCTGGAACTCTGATTTACAGTCTGGATATGTTTCCACAGATATCAGATAAACATCACTGGCTTGGGCTTTTGGTTTTGCATATTTAAAACATTTGCCTGTGAAACAAATGCAGAGACGTTGCTGGATGTGAAGCAGGGAGCTGGGAACACTGGGATACAACATGTTGAGGACTTTCAGCAAAAGGTAAATGTTTTATTTCAGGCTGAGGCAAACAGAGTTCATGATGTTTACTGTAAATATATACTGACATGCTTAGTCCCTGTTATTAGAAGCTAAATGGTTTGACCATTTTGACATGTATTGACATGTCCCTTCTGTCTTTATCTGGACAACAGAAAACTTTTATCCAGGTGGAAATGGAAGCAGTTTGATGTTTGCTTAAAATCCTGTAAAAACAACTTGATTCATGTCTTCTGCTCTTAATGCCACCAGAAAGCAGATTATACACCAAGTAACACATCACATGCTAATAAATGGAAACAATCACTACAACACTTTCTTTATTCTGTTTTTTATAGTTTGTTAATGAGGAAAACAAACCTCACAATAAAAAAGGTGTTTTCTTATAGTTTTTTCCTACCTTGTGACTTTAATGGTTAAAAATGATTTTTTTTTAATGTAAAGCAGTTTGTGTCGTATGTTAGGATGAAACCTGCCTCCCTTCATGTCCTCTTTCCTCACCAAGTGTCTGTTTCAGCCTGACTGGATGTTTTCAGGAGAGACTATGTTTAAAAAGGCTTCAGATGAAACTACGATGAACTCATTTTAAACCTAAAATATGGTTTTAGTAGATATAGTTGTGAGACGATACGGTGGATGGTTGAGTAAAACGTAGCAGATTATGTTGGTGTTTTATAACATCTGACAGACATAAAAGGGAATCGCTGTCACCACAACAAGACTCTGATGCAGTTATATATGTGCTGTATTCTTACGCAAGTTGACAAACTCGTGCATGTGGACGTACTCGTGCATGTGGACGTACTCGTGCATGTGGACGTACTCGTGCTTGTGGACGTACTCGTGCTTGTGGACGTACTCGTGCATGTGGACGTATTCGTGCATGTGGACGTACTCGTGCATGTGGACGTACTCGTGCGTGATGACGTACTCGTG
>JBAMIG010000016.1:17195938-17206414 GCA_037177335.1 Kiunga ballochi | reverse complement strand
AGTGTTGGTGTGCATGGAAGTGTTGGTGTGCATGGTAGTGTTAGTGTGCTGATTGAGACACAAACACATTCTTTTCCAATTCAATTCAGTTTTATTTATATATTTTCCAGACAGCTTACATGATTGAATGTGAAGTGAGAATAAAAGGACACATTTATGTGTTGGTAAATCTGTTAAAATCACCATTTTCTCTGTGGTTTTTCAGCGCTGGAACAAACTATCAAACGTAGAGTCCAGAGCAAGCTCGACTCACCTGCTCACAGTGCATTCCTGTACTTTCACCTCTATTTAACTTGGAGACATTTATCCAGCTCTTTGTGACACACTGAGGATCCGCTAACACTACAGGACAAGCTGTAGTTTCATAGTCACGTTTCTATGCTGTCCCCTTTGATTTTATGCTGGTGTTCTTATTCTCTGATGTACGTCGCTGTGGAGGAAAGTGTCTTCTAAATGACTGTAGAGTAGAAGAGAATAGAAAAGAAACACCCTCTCACCGGCAACCCTGCAGTAAGTGAAATATAAAATGGATGCAGGGTTTGGTTACTGTTGGCTAGACTTGCTTATATGTCACATCTCATCACATTTTTGACCCAGAGAAGCTGAAAAATGGTTTCCTGTATGAACAGGAAGCTGAGGACGTCTCTGTGACACGACCAGATCCCGGGTTTATATCCCATCCTGTTTGAAGCTTCCTGCAGCTCCTCATGGCTGCACAGCGACATGCTGCTCTGTCCACCTATCCGAGTGATTTCCATCAGTTCACACGTCTCTAAGGACAATCATCTATAGATAGGATTTGATGCTACTCTTTCTGCGTTTAAGATTAATTTAACTTTACTCCTCTAGAGCTCCTCCTCGTAATCTCTGCTTCTGTATTAAAAGTCCACTTATCAGGTTCTGAGTCGTTCTGTCTCCTTTCATTAGCAGATAGCACATTTACTCCCGTGCTTTCATCACCTCACCGTTTCATTAGTATGTCGTTGTCATCCTGGTCTTCATTAGCAGATATGATGCGTATAGTTCACCGTACTGAGGGAACATAAAGATAATGTGTGAGAATGTGACATGCATACATTTACAGGTCAAAGGAGACGCTGGAGATTTCTCTCAGCCTTTCCACAAATTAAAGATGTAGCTCGTTAGCGTCTTCATAATGATGACAGACATGAAAATGTGTTGAGTTATTCTGCCTCATTCAAATGAAATTCAGCGAGATATTCAGGTGAAAGCAGAGGAGCCTGTCATGGAGGATGTTGAGACTTTGTTGCTGTTTGTTTTATGCCACACTGCATCTTTATTTGGACTGCATCTTTGATTGGAGACTAAGTTGTCCATAGGAGTGAGTGGTTGTCTCTGTGTTTGTCCTGTGATGGACTGGCAACCTGTCCAGGTGTCCCCCACCTCTCGCCTGTTGACAGCAGGGATTGGCTCCAGCCCCGTTTGGGGAAAAAGCAATAGAAAATGGATGGATGATGGAAGGCTAAGGAAGTAGATTTATATTGTTTTATGTTAAAATAGTGGATATACACGGACACGACTTCTGTGTCCTGGGATTTATTTTCTGCTGCTGAGATGGCGAGTGCACTCGCATGAAGAGCCAAATAAGTTGGAAAACGGGCTTTTGTAGGTATTTGAAGCTACCAGATGTATTAATTTAGTTGTTTAGGTTTAAACAATAAACTCTGAGCGAGTACCAGAACAGGATTCCCTTTTCTGGGATACAAGATGGTGAGCCACCCAAGGACTCTGTTTAAACGTATTTTCTGCTCTGTGGTCATTAATGCACTTTACACCAATCTCTGCTGTCGTAGTGGAACCGAACACTGAGCCCGGTAAGCTGAAGTAAAATAAATGGGCTACACTTTGGCTTCAGATGAGTCTGATTGTATTGTGTGGGAAAAGAAAGTCACTGAATCACTAATCAGAGGATTCTTTACCCTCCAACAGTTCCATCAAAAGTTACTGAAAGGTGACCGTAATGAGTAAGTTTAACTGTGTTTTACACAAACCGTACATCCCATTAATGCAACCTTTCAGTCATCTAGATCCAAGATGCTGCAAACATTCCTGCCTTCTGGCTTTATGGAAGCTGTGAAACAACTTGTGTGTTTAGGCATCTGCTTAAACTATTACAGGACTCCCAGCTGCTCCAGAACTCTGCATCATCTGCAGCTGGAAAGTTGTCCCTGCTTGTGGACAGTCAGGTCTTCTCACGCTGCATTCAGGCACATTATGGTCAACTTTGGTTTTACTTAGGATATTTAATCTTTGTGTTTTGCAGCCTAGACGTTGGCAGATCTTTACCTCAAAGGATCCCAAACAGCATGAAATGTGTCTAAACATGTTGTTTGTCATGAACTGGTACCACAGTATACAAAAATAGTTTGTGTTGGAAGCATTAGACCAGAAGCAAATGTTTGTTCATTGCATCTTTTAGCAGCGGGCGGCTGACACTGAGCTTCTGACATCGTACTCTTATACTGTTGACCCGCAGGGGGCATGACAATGATGCACCACTAGATGGTGCTGTGGACATATAGGACTGTTAACTCGCGCCTCTTTTTTTGTTCAGAATCAACAAAGACTGAATGTTGGGATTTCAAATGTAAAATATCTCCATATTGTAGCTTGATAAGGTCTGTGGATGCGTTTTGAAATATTGGTTTTAATAATACGTGGTTAGTCCCAGAGACTTCCCTTTGCTGAGGTTATTTCATAATCCGTCTTGCATCCTGTCTCTTGTGTGAGAACTCTCTAGCTGGTAAAAGTCTAATGAATATACTTATTTTTTATCCTTTTTTGTCCTGTAATGCTGTTTTTGGTGTCTTACTGAATTAGCTAGTGTTTTCTTATGTAGCTGATAAGTGAAAATGAAAAGAAAAGAAACAGATTCAGGTTTTTTTTAAGAGAAGTTTAAATTAAATGCTAGTTTGTTTTACCAACATGATAGACGGCCAGCAGAAAGCAGAAAAATGGCCCTTAAAGGCCTTAAGCAGGCTGTTTGTTCGCATTGTTGTGAGATTGTGTCGGAAAGAAGCTTTTAAAATGTCCAACATCATATTCTTTTTATTTTTCAATGAACTTTTACCTATGTTGGTGTTTCTCAGAGCTTCTGGCCGACAATTTTAATCCAACACTCAGATACAGGAAAGTTCATCATTTGACAAAGTGACATGTCAGAAGAGCCGAAGTCGGCTCTAATTGGACATGTGGATGAAGGAAGAGGCGCGTTACCACAGGAAGACTGATGTGAGGAACCCTTCAGTAAGTAACCAGAGCAGCAAGAATATTCACACAACGTTTATATTAATACGAGTTGCTTTAACAAACAGGACGGTATTTTATCTTTAAAATAAGGTTTTACTAATTCACCCTGAGAAAATATGTTAGGAGTTGAAAGGTTGCAATAATGTCCCGTAAAAATAGGACAAAAGCTGGATTTATACAACCTGACATTCAGCTTCCAGGAATTGAAGACCAAGCAGCACGTGTTTGGATTTTCATATTGAATTAACTTTGTTACGGTGGAAAGCCGACCTTCGCTCCGTGTGGAAATCGAAGCCCCTGTGGGACCTCGGCGTGTTAAACATAGCTGGGCGGATGCAGGAATAAAGCTAAGGTAAGCTTTGATGCTTCATTTCATCTCTCCCTGCAGCCGTCAGCACTTGGGGAGCTGCAGGGAAAATGAATTGTGGCACGTGTTGCTCACCCCGCTTCAGTGGAAATGACAGCTCTGTCATTTATCAGGGAACGCTCAGTAAGCGGTGCCGAGCTCTCCGTGGGTAGAGGAATCCACCACTCGCAGATAACCCATTTTCACTGTTTGTTTTAAAGTCTGGAAACGAGAAACAAATGTGTGTCTTGAGTTTGAGAAGTGCACGAACTACCTGGTAAATGTGGAGGGTTTCAGAATAGTGGTAGCGTATTATTTCTGGCCTGAAACTTCAGGAGGATGTCAGCTGAAGATGCTAACGGACAGGCTTGACACCTGCCCAGAAATACATCGCTAATGAGGAAACAGATCTGAGTCTGTGTCTGTACAAGTCAGACATGAAGTGGATGCATACTGGAGGTAGAAAATACCTTCTCTAACAAACTGAACAGCAGATGGTGGCAAAAAGAAGACCGCCTTTAGAGAGAGGAACATTTTCTCTCATGTTCTGCTGCACCCTGATAAGGTCTGGTCAGGTCTGGTCTACCTTCTGGTCACCTCGTGTAAAAGTACCTCCCGAGACGTTTGTGGCATCTTTTATTCCTCAGTACAAAGTGAAACTGTACATTATGTTTTTTGTCGTTAGGGTCTTTATTTAACAGTAAAGATTAAAAGTAGGAAGACATGAAGCAAAGCGGTCTGCACAATAAGCTAACTCTCGTTAGCAAAGTGCTACTTTAGCTTTTTATATTTTTGCAGATCCAAATCCAGGCAGATTGTTTTTAATAGATTTAACTTGTATTTGTTCCTAAAATAAGAGCTTTTTTACACTCATATCAAACATTAGGAGTAGCTACATTGTTTGGTTTTTGTGTTTTGACAAAGTTATCTAAAAATGAATCGAAACATCAGTAAGTTTGGGGATGAGTTTAGGAGTTAGCAGTTAGTTTCCCTTCATGAACTTGTTTTGATAAGATAATCCTGATTAGTAAACGGTTGGTTTATAAATGCAAACTTGCTCATTTAGTATCCTCCCATCCATGCACAGTGTCCCTGCATCCGTCAGATGCAGGTCTGAAACAAACTCTGTGGTCAAGCCGAACGTCGGCTCGCGTTTGCTTCTTTTCAGAACCATCCTCAGACTTAACAGCCATTCTTTGTGCCATTCACCGAGTCAGAAGGAAAATCGTGCAGAGACTCTGCAATGCAAACGTTTTCAGACCGCTAGTTATGAGGTTGCTACTGTCTCCAGTTATTTCACAGTCATGAAATGATACAGGCAGGCATACAGGTGAAAGTTTGCAGGTGAGTTCAGCTTGAGTAGGGTTAAAAACATATTATTTCTGGTATTGTAAGAAAGGACAGTACCATACAACGACTATACTACACGGGAGTAGTTAGCTAACAACCTCAGGGTCAATCTAGCGACACAGCTGAACTGCAGAGTCTGAAGTCAGCTTCTACATGTGGTTATTCATGCATGTGAACATTTTTTACATAGATTTACATATGTTGTAATTCTGCTAATTATCATGAGAGAATAAGGGAAGGTTTTTGTCAGTGTGGGCCGTGTACTGCATGTCCACCCTGAGGATAACTGGAAATCATTAGGTGGTCATTCCAGGTCTGACTCTGTGTTTAAAAAGTGGGGTTCGAGGTTGAGCAAGCTCGGGAACAGAAGCGCTGGCATGCAGAGGGTGTGTGATGAATGGAGTTTACCAGACCAGAAGACAAGGGCTGCAGTCAGTGACATGAGAACCGGAACATGGATTTATCTACAGCAACAGAAAAATCTATTAAAGCTCACTTCTGTGTGTGTGTGTGTGTGTGTGTGTGTGTTGTATGTTGCGTTGGGGCTGTGTGATAGAGAGGGAGTGTACAAATTGGTGGCAAAGTCATCCTAGAAGTCATCTCAAGCCATACTTTCCCCCCCACCGCCACCACCAACAATAAATGAGACTGTGCTCATATGAGCTAAACCTGCAGGAGCTAAATGTGCATTAGCATATAAGTACACGAGACTGTACTGACCTACTTAAAGCTTCAGATGCTGCACACAACAGCAGACACAAATTACAGTATATCTCCAGTCTTCCTGCCACTCAGGGGGTAAAGTTACCAGCAAAGACGTTTAAACATCTATGCAATTCTGAGGTCGTATCAAAGGCGTAGCGTGCTTCATCACAAACAGGAAATCATGAGGTGAAACATCACAGACAGACTCTGAAGTGACTGTTTTTCTTTACAGACCAGGGTTTAATTAGAGACTCGTCAACACGCCCAGCTTAAAGGCTACAGCAGCAGCGGCAGACCACTGGATGTCCCTCCTGTCAGCTAAAAACACAATACTGATGCTACTTTTCACACAGACTCGCATGGAAACACGACAGCATGAGGGTCCAAAAACAAGAAAAGTAGAATATTAACAATTAATAATGTTCATAACAATGAGCATTGTTACCAATAATAGAACTATTCATAATTTAATAAATAATAATCAATATTTCAGCCCAAACACCATCACGATGGGAGTAAATCCATCCCAGCTAGAATTGGGCGAAGGGCCAACCAGAGGAGCGTAAATGATCTCAGCTGTTTTCGCCGCACTTTGTTGCTTTTAAGCTGCAATAATATTTTAAATGATACAAAAACAGAGAAAATATTTAGTTATCAGAAATATTATATCAGATGTTTCTGTTGGGAAAGCAGAAGTTCAGGAGGTAGGACAGATCAACCAGTAACCAGTAGGTTGATGGTTTGAATCCTGTCATTGTAGCAACTGATGCAAACAGGTTTGTTTTACAGCTAGACCAACGCAAAAACCCGCGACTTTGAAGAAGTCTTGTCCCAATATGGAGACATAAACGGGACATAACTGTAGCTGCTTCAGTAAATATTACAGCTAAACATAAATAAAGTGACATAAACGTGACATTACATGTGTTAGTATGTTAGTACAGCACAACAAAGCACAACATTAACAGCTTCCAGTGACCTGTAGCCTGCTAGCTTATCACGCCACATGTCAGGCCGCTGCAAGCTAGGCCATGTTTTGATGTCCATAAGCCAACCCTGCAACAAATACGGGTCAGGTAGGTGCGTACCTGTATGAAGTGCTAGCTTCTTTACATAACAGCACGATCAGCATGTGAAAAGCTTTCCGTATAGATGTTTTATCAGATTTTAGCTGCCATTGAGTAAACAGTGTAAGAAGCTTTCTGCACAGAGGACATATTGCTGACTGTCCCGGTGTCTGTAAACATTGCATGGTGTCTGTATGAACGAGTGTTTTGGTGGTTGATGAGGCAGGAACTTGCAGAAAAACCTATAAAAGAACTGTAAACAAAGCAGCAGATCCATCACACCCACTGCAGGTTTCCTTTAATCCTCCTGAATAGATGCAGCCTCTTTTCCTTTTCCCACCATGCAATCATTCTCATAACAGCTGGTAATAACTGCTGAAGATGTTATTTTTAAAGTGCCTCTACTCAGGATCCTGATGATGTGGTGTTCTGAGCAATTATGGTGCTAATTAGGTCAGGAGGAGGCATCGGCGTGCCGACGGGTGAATCTCAGCCCCCGGCCAACCCGCTCTGGGAAACTTCACTTTGCGCCTCATTATTGGCAGCACTGCAGAAAATTGCAGAGGAAATAAAACGCCTCATCTTGTGTCATGACTATGAATTGTAAATGTTACTTAAATGAAATGCACGGTAAACCCGCCACTGCTCGGCTTCCTCAACAGCTAAGACCACACAGCCTCAGGAGCCCGGTGGGCTTTCAATGCTTTCAATTAAGGAAATCCTATTTACCGGTTATTAGTTGACATGTATTAATAATGTATTAGTCATTAACTAGGCTTTTCTGTCTCCTATAATACACATCAGCACCAGGATGTAGAAATACTGGGCATAATTAGCACAGTTTACTTTATGTATGAAACCCAAATAAAAGCGGATCACTAATTGCTAAAGTTCCAGATGACCTAAATTGAGCAGTTTAATTAGGATTACAGTTCCCATCTGAAGTAGAGTCCTGCTTCATTACTGTGCACTTCACCTTCATCGTCTCTGCTGCTTCCAGAACAAAGCAGCAGTCTTTTCGTATACAAGGAAAAACATCCACACCCCGTCATAAAATAAAGGAGAGAGCAGGAAAAACTGGGAAAATAGGTCACATAAATTCTTAGCTTTGCTTTTACATGAAAATCACTTTGGAGCTTCACCATATTAGTGCTCGTTTTATATCCTTATCAGGCAAATATGTGGAGTTTTTTCCATTACCTCAGTGTGGATTTAATATTCATCTAATTCATAAACATTTCACCTATTTAGTATTTTGGTTGATTAAAGTTGCTTATATCCCACCATCATAAATAAAAAATGGTTTAAAATAAAGACAAAAAACCAACCTAAATGAATTTTCTGATATATTTCTTTTTCTTGTATCATGTAGGATGTCAACGCTGCCCGTTAAATTGTGTTGTAGCATAAATGTGTACAATCTCTGTCACAACTCATTTTGGTCCAAACAGGATTTTTCCATCAAGCTTCCCTTCAGCTCTGCGTTATTTATTTGTACAAAACTGTTAATAAATCAGCTCTATTTTTTTTAATGCATACATTAAAGACTCATAATGTAACTGTCCGACCTCATAACTCAGGGTTCTGGACTCGTTAGAGGGCCCAGTGGCGTTTTTATGGCTCTTTCTGGAGCCAGGAAATGGATCTTCTACAGGCGTTTGGTTCAGGCTTTCCTCCCCGAGTCACTCTGCAGCAAACCAACAAGAACACGCATCGTGGCTGATTCATCTAAATACTAAAGAGGACATTAGTATTTAGCAGAATAACACTGTGGACGATGTGTCGATGCAAAGTGTTTCCTTTTAACGTCCGTATCGATGTCTGAAAAAACACCACGGGAAAACGTTTTCCACAAAATTTGAGGTTTTTCAATTAAATTCAGGTGTTTATTGGTCTTTATTGTGGTATTTTGGTTTTGCTCTGTGTGATGAAAAGCAGTTTCTATCAGAGGAAGAAAGAACAAGAAATATACGGGAAGCATTACAGATAAATAAATCCTATAAAGTGCTACATGTACTGCTTTTATTTAAAAAAAATATCTGATCAAAATCATGTAACAATTGATCTACTTATTGTTTAAAGTGGCATAATTCCAATATGTGTAAGAAAACATGAGCAAAACAATATTAAATATATATTAAAAGCCATAAACAGGTAGTGTCAGTAGATCCAGGAGCTTTTAGGTAAAAAGCTAATTAAATAAAACACATATTATACATTTTGTTTTATATTTGACACTGCCAGATACCCAAAGTGTTCACTTTTAAGTGCCACAATAATTATAAGTTTATTTTCTTAATGTGAAAATCCTGCATGTTGGTTTTTCCTGGCAGCTGCAAACAACCAAATGTCCACGAGCCTGAGGCTCATGAGTGGCTTGTATTCCAATCCTTTTTGTGCCCCTTTTGTTTGCCCTGCTGGGCCTCCATCCATAAAGAGAAACATGGCTTCAGGGCATCAGGCAGCTTTGGTACTTTAATAATTCATGGCTTGTCAATGTGAATCATGGCACACTCGCTGCTGCAATCACCCAGATCATTTGCTCAGCAAACCCGGCTTAATGCCGCCGCTATTTGTCACAACAGTAATTAAACGCTTCCAATTGATCCGACCACCTGTAGCTGATCCATATGACCTGAAACGACGTGGGAAGCACACAGGTGGTCCTCCTGGTGGCTGAAATCTTGTTGTGTAAACAGAAAACACAGTTCAGAAGAGGTGAGTGAGATGAATGCCACGTTACTGAACTCTGGTTCCATTATGGACAGATGGAGGTCCAAGATCTGCAGTTTTATACAGAAAGCTAAATTTCACCAAATGATTTGAACAAATTGTTTTACACTGAAACCAGATATTTAAAATCGTATCAAGTGCATCACATTCTTCAAATCCATGATGGTGTGAACGCTCACAGGGATCTACAGGCACAGGTTAAAATGTAGATATCAGTCCATTCACATCAGGATAGTCTGCTAGACTCGGTCCGATTGGAAACTGTGTCCGATTGAGGACTCTGATTGGCGACTTGAGGGATCTGGTCCCATTGGGAACTCGATCCGATTGGAGACCCGGGTTTTATTGGGGACTATATTTGAATGGGGACTCGCTTAGATTGGTAGACTCTGTCCCATTGAGGGACTCAGTCCGATCAGAGACTCATGTTTTATTGGGGACTTGCTCCCACTGCGGACTCGGTCCCATTGGGGACTAGGTTGGATTGGGGACTCGCTCCGAATGGAGACTTGGTCCCATTGGGGACTGATTTTGAGCAACTAAGTCTTCTTCTCTGATTACTTAATTGTTTCTTGTGCATGTCATCCAGCTCTACAGAGGCCTGGTAACAAGACATTCATTTGATTCAGCTGTGTTGGAAAAGGGTTGTATCTAAAGGTTGCAGGATGGTAGATCTCGAGGACCGACTTTGGACTCCCCTGCTTTAGAGGTAACCCAATCTAACCACACCTGACTCAAATGGATGACTTGTTAGTAGAGTTACAGAGAACTTAATAAGCAGTTTAATGAACCTGAATCAAGTGTACAGAGGAAGGAAGGAACCAAAACACACAGGGCGGGGTTCCCTGAGGATCAGGGTTGAAAAACGCTGATCTACAGCAAGTTTTGTGGTTCCTCAGGATCCACGTGCTGCATGTCTTAGAGGTAAGCCTATTTTAACACACCTGGGTGAAAGGAATACAGTGATCCCTCGTTTATGGCGGGGGATACGTTCCAAAAATAACC
>JBAMIG010000016.1:17121637-17131858 GCA_037177335.1 Kiunga ballochi | reverse complement strand
CTGCCTGTCTGTCTGCCTGTCTGTCTGTAGTATGGAGGGGTGTACGTGAACAGCCAATGATAATGGACAGGTGGTGTGGTCACATTAATAAAAATCAGTGCAGCCTAAGTAGTTTTAAACCAGCCATTATCAGCTTGGTTAGCCTATGGGAGCGTTGGGACCAGCTAACGTTTCCTAGCATCACATTTGCTCCTCATCATCAGTGGTTCGGGTTGGAATGTGCTTAAAATCCAAAGCAACTAATTAGCAGCTATCTTTCCTCACACATTCAATAAGCTTGTCAATACCTTGCTTTGGGCTTATAGTGACGTTTAATTCAGCCTCCTGATATCTCCCCATCACTGCACTCTGCATGCTGCGTTCATGAGCAGAGCAGATGTCAGACAGTATCAGACTGTAAAACCAATGTAGCTTCAGGTATTTTTATTATTGGTGGTGGTAACCTCTTTGTGCTGGTCTTACTGGAGAACAGTTGCAGTGCATGTTCTGTCTTTCCTGTCCTGAGATGTCCTAGAGCAGGGGTGTCAAACTCCAGTCCTCAGGGACCGGTATCCTGCAGGTTCATGTCATCGCCATGCTGCAACACATCTGAATGAAGTCAATGATTATGTTGGCAAACACCTGCTGGATCCATTTTATTTGTATCAGGTGTGTTAGTGCAGAAAAACCAACCTGCTGGACCCTCGAGGACCGGAGTTTGACACGTGGGTCGTAGAGTGTCCACGTGGTGCTGTATAAATACAACTCCATTGAATTGCAACAATATTGTCATTTTAAAATGATATAATTGTCCTTCTGAAGGCTTCAGATGAAACATAATAGTGACTCTGCTGAATCTGCTGTTTATAAATAGGATGAGAGTGCTGAATACACATTATCCTTTATATCATTCACTTTATTCATTCCCTTCATGATGACCCTCAGAGGCCAGACCAATGGTTCTGTTTTCTTTATTTTTTGAGGCATCTGCTGCTCTCCAGGCAAAGCTGACGGAGCTGCAGAGTAATGCACAACACATGGAAATGCTTTCACATGACAGGCGTGAAAAACTCGCTGCAATATGGATTTAAAGCCAAAAAAGAACTGAAAGAGCGACAAAAACCTTTTATTTTACATCACATTATCATTAACCTT
Organism: Kiunga ballochi; assembly: GCA_037177335.1. Lineage (NCBI taxonomy): Eukaryota > Metazoa > Chordata > Actinopteri > Atheriniformes > Pseudomugilidae > Kiunga > Kiunga ballochi. Next base: position 17,130,724 of record JBAMIG010000016.1, on the reverse strand, counting down.
CACTTCCCCACTCTGAAAATAATCCCTGACCCGTCCTCATAAGTGAGGATACGTCTCTCCATCTTCCCTCATCCTGATTATCGTTCTCGCTCTTTCACTTTCTGGATCACAAATCCTGAAAATTGAGATCTGAAGGATGCTGCAGTGGGAAGCCTTGATACAAGGTTACCACTGTGGCTCAAATGAAGACACTCCGGGCAGAGAGAGGCAGAAGAACACACACATCACACACACTCCTCCTCTTATCTCTGTGAGATTTCAGGCCTGACGGTTGCTGCGTTCTCCGCTCAAACATTTCCATTTCACAATGCGGGGAAATCTTTCTGCTGTTAACAGTTTGATTCACTGCAGAGGGAAAATTACAGTTTAGTTTTAGGAAATTGCTTTTTGTCTGCAGATTTGGTAGAAGAAAAAAAGGGACTGGTCTTGCATTTCCATTTTGATTTTTCTCAGTTGAGTCTGTTTTCCATGCGGAGCAGGATAATTTCATGCATTTCCATCCTGTTGGCGTGCACGGCTCCGGTCCTACCAAACACCTCCAGCTGCAGCTCGCTGCACGGCTCTGATCACAGCCTGCTGCTCCCAGGTTCAAATGCAACACTGGAAGCTGAAATCATTGTTGATGGAGTGAAATTATTCATGGTGCACAAGTCGTGCAGGCTTTCCATAGAGATGCACGTCACCGTGTGTGTTTGCAAAACCTGTTCCTCAACTCCCCGGCTGTTCCCTCAGAACAAGTTGCACTCCAGGTTAAAGAGTTTTATGGTTCTAAGAACATAAATAAATAGGAGTAAAACATAAACATCTGCGGTGTATTCTCACCAAATAATGACAATTCTGACTGTACTTGAACACACCACTGGATGTAAACAAGGTATTTTACATGTCCATGAATGCATCACGAGCGATGCATTGTCAAAAGGATTGTTTAGTTTCCACTACACAGCTAAAATCTGCTAACATGTCTGCATGCTAACTGCACTGAATCGGTTAGCGCAGTCTGAAACAAATGATCGGATCCAGGAGTTATCGTGAACACATCATCAGATATGTAGCAAGCTGTGGGATACATGAGAACCATAATAAAATAACTTCATACTTACATCTATACACATCAGCCTCTGCTGCAGGTCCAGCATTTCCTTTTCCTCTCCATCAGCAAGATGGCGTCAGTTTAGTGTGCAAAGTGCTCATTGTTTCACACTGGATTAGTGGTGAATTTTAGGGCAGCATCCAGTAACCTTCAGTGCACTTTTTGCCTAAATGTCAGTATAAACACACTACGCACTTAAACAAAGTTGTGTTAGCGCTCTGATGAGACGCAGCCAAAATGTCTGCAGAAATGTCATTTGCTGTAAACATATCTTATTATTTTCCTTTCTTAAAAGGAAAGAATCAAATTATGTCGGTATCTGTTAATATGGATATAAAACGTCCCTAAGTGGAACGGATAAATGAAAGCAAAGGGTTTGCAGTTTATACACACAGGTGAACCAACAGCAAGCAGGTGTAACTCAAACCAGGCGTATAATAAACAGAGCAGAACACATCACTACAAACTAAACAAGAAACCTGAAACTGTACAGCACAGATCACAGTGATGAAGAACAAGCTGCTCAGAAAAAGCTTTCGGACTGTTTTTATTTATTTTACACATTAGATCAAATCGATGCATCTCTTCTGCCTCCACAGCAACAAGCAAAGCAATGAGGGTCGACTCAAACACTCATTTGCACAGTGACACTTTTCATCCCGTGCCAGACGTAGCATTAGCTCCTCTGGGAGAAAATAGTTGGTGTTGGTGCAGGAGAAGTGCTGGATTTCAATAAATGTCACTCCAGGAGTTCATCAGCATAAATAGATCGTGTCTTTCATGTTTGCCCTTTTCACTCCTGCTGTTTTGAAGGAGACGTGTGATGTTTGCAGGTGCAGATGTAGCAGCATCTCTGGGCCCGCCTTGTACGAGCATCTGAGGTGCAGCATGTGTTTCCGGTCTGGAAGCTTCTGGTCTCGTCTTTTCAGCACAGCCAGGCAGCGTCTCGCCCGACTCAGCTGAAGCAGCAGCTGCATAATTCAGCCGCAACGATGGGGACTCCCACAATGATTGAACATAATGACGTGTGAACCCATTAAGCAGCTAATCAGAAATGGCGATGAAGCTGATGATGATGAAGGATATGCCAGTGAGAACTTCATCACCATCATCATCCCCCTCTTTAGAAAAGACCTGGCAGATGGGATCCTGCTGCAGCGTGTAAATGAGCACAAACGCAGATGCAGGAAAGTGTTTATGAATAATGCAGCTGGATCTAATGCTTCTGTGTTTAACCGCTCCGTTGTTGTGTCCACTGTCCTGTTTTTATGCACTCATGTGGGACAGTTGCTTTAAGGAGACAAAGCATTTAGTTTCTGTGGTGTGCTGTAAAAAGTTCCAGTGTCTAATAAAACATATCTGGGAGAAGAAATAGATTGTATTACTTCAGCAAAAGCATGTTTGCTAAATGATTTGTTAGATTTCTTCTTCTATCTGTGCAGCTACATAACGCACCTGTCCTCTCTGTCCATCTCTGAGTTTAGTGCTTGACGTCTCACTGGGCTTAAAAAAATCTTCCCCCCACTTTTCCTTTTGACCTATTTCCACATAAATGTTTCTGTTGTGAACGAACTCGCTGTAGGAGCTAATTGTAGCAAACTAAACAAACTGGTTCTTGTCTGGGAAAACGGATCGTTAGAAGTTGCAGGACTTTATTTTGATGGACACAAAATGCAGCTTCTGACATACACTGAGCCAAATCATTTACCTGTGGAGGTTGCATGGACCTGTGCCCTCACGTGAATGCTGCATTATGGTTTTACTGCACTCTGTCACATGAGCCACTGCATATAACACCCTGGCTGTTTTCTTTAAACCTGACTTTTACAGAGTGTTGAGAGCTCAGAGAAAAGACAGGATACAAGAATGATACAAACCAAATACAAGTGTGTTGTATGGTGCATAGATTCCATCGCTTAGTTTATTAAGGTATCTGTCTTTGCTTTACTTTGACCGTTTAAAACCTCATGGTCTGTTTAACTGCTGCTTCTTGTTTAGCTGCCGCTCCTTGAATTGCTAGCTTAACTGCTACTAGTCACCTGAAATAGTCACACATTTCTACCCACTCGACCCACCCAAGACGTAACTTTGATCCCTTTGGGATAACTATCTCAGGGAAATCTGGTTTCCAGCAGCTTATACATAAATACAGGAAGAATCTTTGCATGCTAACAGCTAGCTGATAGTATGGCTGCAGGCTAACAGCTAGCAGATAGTATGGCTGCAGGCTAACAGCTAGCAGATAGTATGGATGCAGGCTAACAGCTAGCAGATAGTATGGCTGCAGGCTAACAGCTAGCAGAAAGTATGGATGCAGGCTAACAGCTAGCAGTTTGACAACACGGCCAACACAAGACTGTCTTTATGGATATGTGTCCCGGTTTACACCAACGATTGTTGACATACAGAGTGAGTCCTCAACCTTTACTTTTCCACTCGCTTTGGTGTCTCAGTCGGCCCTCATGGCAGTGAATCCCAGCGGTTCCACGTTAGCATCCAGTGCAAGGTGGTTTAACCATGTGTTCATAAAGATGATCAAGCTCTTCGCAAGGAGAGTTGAAAATAGAAAGAAAAAAGAATGAAAGAAGGTTAAAATAGCAAAAAAAAAGAAAAGTGGAGAGCTAATGGAGAGGCAGCCATTACACACAGTGCTAATGGTAGAATCAATTGTAGAACCAATGGTAGAATTTAGCTAGCCCCCTTGTGCTCCCCAAGCTAATCGAGCCTAACTAGATCCTTTATGAGACTATGATAACTCACTGGGCTTGACCTATATTGATTATGTAACTAAAACCATACAAAGCTTGCTAAATTTGTCCACTTTAAGCTCATGTCTGCACATTACCCACAGCAAAGCTGTTACAGTTTTTCAGGTGCCATGGTGTTTATAAATCAATAAAATGTTCAAATAAAAAATTATCAAAACAGACATAGATAGTTTTAAGATGACCAAAATGTATAATAAAAAGCATTGTGAGCCGTCACGAGCCATATAAAATGTAGATCTCGTTTGGACCCTAGAGTTGGGCTGGAAGATTAGAACCCAGAATCCAAATGGTAAAATTTCTCCACAGAAAATAGAATAACAAGAACCAATCTGGAGCGTTTCTCTACAGAATCGAGGAAGCGTAAGTTTGGGGTTTGGGTTCTGAAAAGTAATCTAGTATCAACTATGAAGGGCTTAGACAGAAATAAACATTTTATTAACCACACTAAGCCCATACACACTCAGCACGGACATTTGTTAGTCATCCTCTTCTGTGAATCCACCCTTTCAACTGCCATTGATCAAATAAAATCAAATCAGCAGGAAAATCATGAAAAGCTGAAATCTATGAAAGACTGAAGCCTCAGAGGAGTCCTGGCTAAACTTCAGGGCGAGCTTACACTTCTGCATTCATTTAATTGGACTTCTGTTGGTCATGCTGCTTAACAGTAATAAACAGTAAGCAGAAAAATAATGAGATGCTTAGCATAAAAATGAAACTGCTAGTCTTAATAACAGAATTACTCTTTTGTAGCTTCAAGCAAGTATTAGAAGCATATTATCCTTTTTAGCCATTCACTGAGGCCTTTTGTATCCTCATTAGGGCCAGTTTCTATGGAAACCTTTTCAAATAGATTGTGTAACATTATAAAAACATGACAAATTCAGTGTTTATAATAAAGAACACGAATAAAAAAAACTAGCCAGCAATGTTGCAGGTCTGAAATTAAATATTGCTTTTGTTTGACTTTTACAGAAAAACGTCTAAACTTTGGTCAAGTGTTTTTTCTCTCTTCCTCAGTCAGATAAATTATGTTTAAACTTGTTTTTTAAAAATATATGTTCAGCTACAGCTACCCGCCAACGAATAATAATGAGGAAGCAGTCTTGTTTCTGTCTCTTCTCTGAGCTCTCTTTAGCCAGTAAAAGCCAGTCTGTTGCTGCCACTTTCTCTCTTTTCCCCTCTACCTCTAATAATGTCTGCTGACATGTTTTGTTCTCTTTTGATAAATAACCCGTAGTGCGCATCCAAAAATGCCCATAGTCCAAACGTGTGAAAAAGGTGTGAAATATCTCAGACTCTGGATGAGGCAAAGAAAAACAGTTCGTAACATTGTTTCAAGATTGTCATCAGAAATGGGGATTAATACTCTGATGTCTGCCTGATGCAATCTGTTTTCACTTTGGTGAGTGCGATTCTTCCTTAAGGGCAAAATTATTTGTATATCACTTTTTATCAAAAGTGCTTTACATAAAACATTAAAACCATTACAGATAATTTAAGAAAGCATAGCATACACAAGTTAAAGTAAATTGTAAATAAAATCAAATAAAAGTAATTCAATAAAAAAGAAATTAAAGAAAAAGGGAAAACAGTATTAGTATTAGTATTGATTAAAACTATTATGAATAATATTACAGTAATGAAATAAAAAAATGTTGCTTTTGCTCATCTTTTTAATTTGGAAACTGGTGTAGCGTTGCTTTAAAATGAAAAAAAAAAACTTAGTGCACCTCTGCCCCAACTTTTAATGAGTCTGTGAATGAGGACACCACTTAAGAAAAATTATGGCAAAAACATCTGTAATATCCCGGACAAGCCCCCAATTGTCACAATCCCCCTGGCTCAAAAGCCATGACAAAAATGATCAAACCAATTGAGTTTTAACAAAAAACAACATAATTTACTAACTAATCTAAAACTCGACACAATCAAATCAACAAGGGAGAGGGAGCCCGGAGCAGTCACACCAGATAGAACAGCATTTTTATTAGGAGACAGCTAGGTACTCCTCACCAGGCCAACCACTCCACCCACCACTTCTGAAAAAAGACAGACATTAATATAAAAAGAGAAAATAGATTTAATGAAGAATTTAAAAAAACATGATTTTGCATATATTTATTACTCAGTGATATGACACCATGTGTCATTGTTTGCAATGCAAACAGTATCCACTAGGGGAGGTAATAGCAGGTTGTTCATAGCAAAGTTTAGATAAAGTTTAAATATCAATCTAATGCAATGAGTCTCTTGCAGCTTACGGATCACATATGTTGCATTTGGCAGTGGTTAAACCACATTCTGAGGTGAATGAGTCTGAAAACAGCATGTTTTGCTTCTGTATTTAAAATCCATGCACATCTTTCCTGAGCTGATGCGACCTCAACTGTCTCTGAGCCCGCTTGCGGCTAAAACATGCCGTTTTATTTTCCGATTACCAAACCCGATGCTCATTAGTGATGCCATGGTTTGTGTTTATTCCCCTCCTTTGTACATTTTTATATTTACATCATTTAATTTTCTTGCTTTGTTGTTATTCATTCCCCTTTTTTGTTGTTAATAAATCTTTAAAGACAATTTTCTGACTATGCCTCACTCTGAAAGTAGGTGTTAAAGCAGTTACATCGGTGTAATTAAGAAGATATTTCTAAAGATTTTTCGTGAAACTATTGAACTCTTATGGAACCTGAGAACTGGTTTGCATTGTGGGATCACTTTCATGTTAAACAGCTTTTAGCGCGTTTTGCACTTTCTATGACTCCTAAGCAGGTCATATAGAAGTCCTCCCCCCAAGGCAGCCCATGTGTTCTCGCGCCTGGAAAACATTATGTGCAAAATTCAGAAGAGCATTAGCGTTGTGTTTAAACTGCTGTGTTGTAGCTATTTGGTACAAAGCGCTCTCATCTCTGCTTCATCATCATCTCACAGCTTGCTTCACATGCCAAGTACATCCTGTCAGGAAAGAGGAATTAGCAAGTGATGTTTCACAGTTATTCTAACAGGCAGCAAGCCGAGAATGAGACACCGTCTGAACAAAGAAGACCTCTCTCACACAAAGTGCCAGGAGAAGTGACTCTATTCCTTTGAAAATGAGCATTTGGGTGAACAAGCAGTCATTTTTAGTTCCGCAGAAACACTCAGAATGTACATTTTGTTGCTGTGTTTCATGATCATAATCCAATAACATCAGCAGTGGATAAAGGGATGCTCTGATCGCAGCTTGCTGCAGCTACGGAGTGAGGCTGAGATATCTGCTTAATGCCACAAAGATCATTTTCACCCTGATGATTACGATGATGAAGGTTTTCTGCACAAGAATTTAGTGAATCAGAGAAACAGGCTGCTCTCAGCAAGTAAAAGCAAAGAAAATAAGGAGATGAAATGCTGTTTCATATCCTCTACAACAGCTGAGTTTACGTGGAGGCTTTTAATCCGGTTCAAGTCTAATCTAAACGTTGCATCATGTAAACACGTTTGTTAAAATAGATTTTGATTGTAAACCTTCCCATGATCCCATCTGCTGAACAACAAATCTATGTAAACACTTTGTCCCGTTGTACCTGTGTGAGGCGACCAGGTGACGTGACGAGACTTTAAAAATGGCGGCTGCAAAACGGAACAGAGGGTAGTAAATCCAGTTCAGTTGGGAACGGTGAGAGTTAAAGCTCATCAGGCGTCGGGATGATCGAAAGCCTCTAAACAAATTGTTCACACAGATCCTGAATTAAATCCAAACACACACCTGATCACATCTTTTTTTCAGCATCTTTATAAATGTATCAGCTGGAATCTGATCATGTGACTTCTTTTGATAGAAGACATATTTATCCATCTAAGTGTAGCAAGCGCTGCTAATGTTGACATTCTGCTTCCTGAATACGTGGATAATCACAGGGATAAAGTGTGTTTACTGTGACGCGATACCTTCAGGCCCACAACCAGCTTCTCTCAGCTCTGTCTGAACTTTGTGGTTTCAATATTATTGTTGTTAAAAAAGCTTCTAAATTCACAGGTTTATGTTGCATTAATGGTTTTCTTTTGGCAGGTAGAAGTACCTGATAAATGTAGGTCTGTGTTGGACCTGTCGGGTCCTGCAGCGTTTAAATGCATCGCCCCTCCACAGAACCGAATCAGATGTAAGTGGTGTTAGGCCTCTGCAGGGCTGGATGATGTGCAGGAAGATTTGCAGCCATTTGATTCAGGCTGGTTGGAGAAGAGGTGGGATTTGGGGACCCCTGATCTTTTATTAATCTGATGCTCCCTGAAATGATGTGGCGACCCCCTGGCTTTGTTTTAAACTCATCCAGCATAAATCATGATTCACTGGCTGATTTAAATCATCACTTTATTCCATTAAATCAAACATAAAGTAGTAATTAGAACAAAGAGTGTAAAGATGCTGAACGGCTGATAATCGCAGCTCCGCTTTGCTATATTGGATCTTCCTGCTGACTCAAACTTGGATTTCTTCACTCGATAAAAAAGCAACAATACGACTGAATGAGGCGTGTTTTGTTTGGAACTAGTCCATATTTCCCAGCAAGCCGATGTAATCAGGAAGTCAGGATTCCAGATACGGTTGTGTTTGGGCGGGTTTTGGCGGATGAAAGAAAACCATTACAGAATGTGTAATAAAAGGACAAACAAGCTCACCAGTAATTATCCCTTTCCTCTGAGCACAAGCGGAGCCCTGATGTGCTCCGAGGCTGCAGGATCCATACTGGTAATTCAGCAGCGAGCGGCGGGTCCATCTGTTAATATCGACGGCTGTTTACGGAAGCATGACTTTATAATTGCATGTGCAGCTCCAAAACGATATTTACTCCTCTCAACCAAAAAAAAAACAAAAAATGATTTGACAGCCATTGTTTTCCAAAGTGAAAGGAATTTATACCCTTCCCTTCGCTTGCCGTCTCTGAAGCCGTCCTGTATTATTTTCATAACAAGCATTGATTGCATCTGTGCTACAGCTATGAGTGAACTCTGAATGCGTCTTTCAGTTGGGAACATTTTTGCACTTGTGCACCTAAACACGTGCACGAGGACAGCATACACAATAAAATAAAGAATCTTTATTTTATCTCTTGCAGAGGGAAACTTGCATCCTTTTCCTTCCATTCACAAGGGGAACTTTTCTGTCTTATAAAAATCAGACAGTGAGATGAAGGTCCATCTTTCCACAGGCAGAACTTCTGCTTATGTGTAATATTAGTGCATGTGTGT
>JBAMIG010000016.1:16505528-16518349 GCA_037177335.1 Kiunga ballochi | reverse complement strand
TAGCTAGATAGATAGATAAAGCATTGTAGCATACTAACCATTAAAAACCTTGTTTTTACACATTTGGTGTGATTTTTTCTCCACAAGACAAACAGAAACTTTAGCATGACAGTAACAATCCCTCCATGCTGCTGTGTTCATACTGAATATCTTTATTTTATTGAAACAAGAAGCTTCTGATCTATAACACTGACTGAATGAGAAACGTGGTAAAATGTAAGAGCCAGAGGCCTGATGGCAGTCAGAAGTGGAGGCTGGTCCTGTCTTGTCCGCCACACCCCATTCTGAGAGAAAATGTGCTGCTTATCAATGGGAGCACATATGGGAGGGTACTCAGTATACTTCCTTGTGATGTATGTTGCTGAACTTTTTCTCCTGTTTCTCATATATTGAACTTCTTTTGGTTTACTTGTAGAGTCCATCCTAATTCACCTGCAGCTAAGAAAAACCCCAACACATACTAGAAAAGTGTACGGTGTGTCTTTGTTGCAAAAAGGACTGAAGCTTTAAATTCTTCTGAGATGAAGTCACTGTCATGCTAATATAGATTTTTCTGCACAGCTTTGAAGAGTGGTTGTACAGGATGAGTGTGAAAATGTAATGAAAGTAAACTCCTCTTGTCATTCACAGCATAGTTTGCTCCTGTACACCCTGTTTACACGCCTACCACTCATTCATGCAACCATACTCTACGCCCTTTTATGAGTCGGTTTGCACTTTGCTTGGAGAAACCACCGCTGCTGCTGGCTCACAGTGTTTCCACAGTTATGTGGATTTTGTTCATATTGAAAATACACTGATCATCTCAAATAGCCAATAAAGTCACATGACCGGAAACTCAGATGATCACCTTGATATACGATGCTGTTTCTTTGATAGTTTAACAAAAACTAAGTGATAATGCTAAAGTATCACAAGGTATGAGGATGAAAAACTAGCCCAAATCATCAGCCTGCTACCACTGTGCTGTTAGTTGCAATAAAGGGCATTATAAATAAAAAAAAGTGCAAGATCAGCTAAAACTAGAGATTGTATTGGTATACAGATATAATCAGCCGATATCTGCATTAAACTGTACTATCCGAAATCATCTACATAATATATATTAAACTCTTCAGCAACGTGTCCGCCAAATCACACTGAATAAATATAATAGATGTCATGAATAGTTTTTTAGATGTGTTTGTTCATCATCATCATCATCATACTTGCAGCATAATGAGCTTGGAAGTGGACTCGTCTAAATGAAAGTGTCTGCAAACATCCAGTTGGCAGCTTATTTACCAGTATCAGTTAATACTGGTATCAGAAATCAGTTGGACAAATCTGTATATTGGATGTGGATATCAAATATTAATTTAAATTTAATTTAAATCCATGTTAAAAACCAACTATGTTTCACTGTGAATTCGCTTTTTTTTAACTACAGAAAGATCAACTTTAAACTGTTTGGAGATGACCTTATGACCTCTCTCAGACTGATGAACCGCAACAACTCATCTGTATCTGTTTTTAAAATATCAAAGATGTACTTTGTGGACTTATTTAATTGTTTCATTTTTCATGTATTTATAATTAGTGTTGGTTACATTTATTTGCAATCTTTAAAAAAAAGCACTTAACTTTATTAACTTTATTTGAAAATAAAAGTACTTTGACAATATGTGCAACTAAACATTTTGTTAGAATTAAAAATAATTAGGTAGAGTTTGTAATCAGTTTAAAAACCTGCAGATTTTTTGTCCTGTTTCCAGTTTTATTCAAATGTAAATGTCTTAGGGATGAATAGAGTATAATCAATCAATCAATCAAATGTCTGTTCTTACATCCAGATGGATGGATGGATGGATGGATGGATGGATGTTCTTAAATAACTGGGCAATCAGTACATCATCTTCAATAAGTTTTCAATAAGAACAGATGGAATAAACAATAAAAAATATTATAATTCATAGATATATTTCTATACTGCTTAATCCAGTGCAGGATCCAGTTCAGGTGGTGGGAAAACTGGAGTCTATCCCAGCAAGTAGCAGGCCACCAGTTCATCACAGGGCCATCATGAATCCTTTGTCTGTTTAAATGTTTAGGAGATATTTAAAGTGTAATTCGATGGTTGATTAGTATTTCTTTATTCTTATTTTGGATAATTAACCCTTTATGGCTCATCGTTTCATGTTTGATTCGGTTTCTGTTTGCATCACTTTATGGCAGAAACCCTGTTGCTCACCACATGATGCAGGACTCTCTGGTGAATACCAGAAAGCAGATTATACTATAATAGTTTTGACCTGTTCTGTTATAATAAATTGTAATTCCAATTCCATTTTTTCAGATTTGTTAAAAGGGTGAAATAAAGTTTTCAGAAGATAAAAACTGAATATTCTTCTGAGGGCAGGCTTTAAGGGGTTACATTTATATTGCAGAGCATATTATTTAGTGAGATCTCATTTTTCCTTTTGTTACAGGGAGGCTCATTATGACCCCATTTGGGCTTTTATACTATATTATTGTATTGTCTTATCTATATTTTGATCTACTGAATGAATAATGAATGTTTAGAATATTTTGTGACGACATCAAAGCACAACTGATTCCTGTGATGCTCTAAATTTGCTCCTTCTCCGTTTGCATTGCTTTTCTTGTTTATTTTGTCTATTTGTTCGTCATTTATCTACATGCACTTTGCCCTCTTTGGTTGAGAGAACGTTGGATTTTACACTTTTCTGTAACTCACTCTGACCAATAGAAATATAGGAAATAACCTGCGTGCGCATCATGTAACAGGAATTTCAAAACTAGCAGGTCATGATTTTATCTGTCAGTTCAACCAAACTTGCTTATTCTTGAACCTCTTTCCTTTTCCTTTACTGAAAAGTTCAACAAGTCAGACACAAAAAGTGTAAAAAAAAAAAAAAGGGTGACACTGTCCTTTAAATACCAAACAGACTGTAATTTAACATGTTAAGCTTTACAATATTCCTAATGTGTAATAAGAAGCTGGAATAATAGTAGAACCAGGACAATGCATAAAGCTACTTCTATTTACCTCAATCCAAATATTTTAAGTTAGTTATGAAGAAGTCAGTCTGACATAATATTGTGAGATACCACAGCTTTATACACTGACCGGCCACTTTATTAGGTCAGCCTGTTCAATTGCTTTTCACAAACATCTAATCAGCAACTCAACGCTCTTACTCATGGAGACATGGTGAAGATGACTCACTGAAGTTAAAAAAAAAGAGGACTTTGAACGTGGCTGAGTTTCAGAAACTGCTTGGACGTTTACAACATCTCTGTTTGGTAAAGAAGACAATGGACAGACTGGTTAAAAGCAACAGTAACTCAAAATAGCCATTGGTTCCTATCAAGCAGAATATCGTTTTTTAACACGCAAAACATCCAACTTTGAAGCAGATGGGCCACAGCTGCAGGAGACCTCATCAGGTTTCACTCCTGCGAGCTGAGAACGGGGTAACTGAGGCAATAATTCACAAAGATTCCCCAAACTGGACCACAGCAGAGGGAAAAGCATTTCCCAGTCTGATGGAAGGGTCAGGATTCAGTGGAAACAACATGAAACTATAGATCCCTCCTGTCCTCTTTCAATAATTCAAGCTATTCTTAGTGGTATTAGGGGACATTTTCTTGGTGCACTTAGTAGCAACTGAGCATGTTTTAAACAGGCTTCCTGAATGCTCCCCATATGGAGCATCTTCTGATGGACGATGCAACATATGACAGAAACTAAATCATCTCCAAATGCTTCCTTCAACATGACAATGAGCTCCACAGTCACCAGATCTCGATCCATTAAAGCACTGGTTCTCAAACTGGGGGGTTACGAGATCATTTCAGTTTCAATTACCATTTTAGATTTTCATTATCAATCAAGGCCATAAATATGTTTGACACAGTGTTTCAATATTATTATTTTACACTCCTACAATCAACAATTCAAAGTGACACAGCCAAATGTATTTAAATATAAGACTAATTATTTGTGTCTGCAGGAAGGAGTTTGATCCATTCTACCAATTATTTGTATAAACACTGATGTCTAACTAAATATTAACCGGATGAAATCATAGTTTCTTAATTATTTCTACATTTTAACAAACACTTTGCTGCAAATGTTGAAACCAACCTATTTTTGACACAGGCTCTATTTTACACGTGCAGTTTCTTACTTTACTCACAGGATAAGGCTCAAATAGCACATGGTTTGGTGAGGAAGACTGGAATTTCTGGTTTTTCCTATATAATTAAACAGACAACGTTAAAAAGATCTTTCTGTAATGATCCACTGCGTGTTTTTCACAACAGACATGAATTCAGCTTTCACACAGTCTTGAAGCAGCAGCTTCTGTCTCACAGCTTTAATATGAAGCTTCAGGTGGGTGAGGTGTAAAATTCAACGAAAAACAAGGATTCAGCGCGTGAGCGCACACGTGCAGCTTGGGTAAGGACACGTGTGTGAAGATTGTAGTGGTGAAGAGGGCATTCGTGCCGTTTTCCCCCTTTACTTCTACCGATGAAACAAACAACTAAGTATGTTAAATGCAACATTACATGACAATAAACCATGTATTTATAAACCAGCTGCGCTTATAAATACTCTCTTCTTTTCTTTACAGGATTGTTTTATGAGACAATATTATTTAGTGGACGGGTCGAGACTTCAGTCAATGGTCGAGACCGATACCTTATTAGGATCGGTGCTGCATTCAAGTCTATCGGAATTTTACAGATCTGTTAGCGCAACACTATAATGGTCTTAACTTTTATTTTATTTTTTTGGTACATACACAAATATATATATATATATATATATATATATATATATAAACACACACAAACAAACAAAAAGAAAAAACAACACAATTAACTTCGTATATAAAAAAATACAAATAAAATGTCATATTAAGCCATTTAAGTCCACAATGGACACTTTAACTCCTGAAAGGAACGTGTGTCTGTTCACTGTTTACCAAAGCATAATCTGAAACGAGTCATTCTAGTGCAAAGGGAAAAGGTTTATGTAGGGCTGTTCCTAATGTCATATGCTCAGTCCAACATTGATTAGATAATACTGTTTTAAAAAATTTAAATCGGCAAAATAACTTTAAAAAAATTGGTCAAACAATTTCAGAACTAATACACAATGATAGTGATGTTATTAGCCTACAGTGACATGAAAAAGCTTGCGATGATGTTCGTAATGAATGGGAAACATGGCCTTCATTGTCATACATTTAGGTTCACTCTTTTAATGGATAAGCTTCTGTAAGTTATTTTTTTCTCCACTGTTGAACAATACATGCGGGATTTTCAAAGAATATAAGATAAACTATGATGCATAATGAGGATTTTGTCTTTTTATTTTCCTATAGTGACAAAAAAATACACATTCAATCCAAAACCCTATAGCTATCCCAAAATAATCTAATCTAAGTGCTTTTGAAAACGCTTTATTAAAAATAGATTTGAAAAACTACTACTGTAAGACATGAGAAAATGCATGTTAAGCAGTATTTCTGTGACGAGCAGCACTTGAAAGCAGCATTGTGACCTGACCTCAAAGCGCGCTCCCTACGTTTACGTGGCTACTCCCCTCCACTCTGTACGTGCGCGAACCCCTCCATCGCGTGGTGGGGATCATCCATATTGCTGTTAGTGGAGGGGATAAGGTTGTAATCCTAAGAGGCCTTTGGACACGTTTCTTAAATATTTTTCACATAGTTAAACTCTGCGCTGACTGCTCCGCGTCCTGGGCTGAAGCTGTTTTGGTCTCGGAGCGAAAGAGGAGCGGCAGACCCCACGGAACAACTTCACATTTCCCTGAAACTGAAGGCAAATTCTGGCCGGTGGGGGGACTGGTTATCCTGAGGGGGAAGAAAGACGGTGGTGGGAAATGGCCACTCAGGTGGAGGCTCTCCTGCCGGGCAACCCGCTTGCCAAAGCGGAGGAACGCGGTAAAGTGATCCGAGGTGAGCCGGGGGAGGAGGAGTGCGGCCGGGGCGACGGGGCCAAGCGGCAGACGGGTGTCGCCGACAGCAGCCCTGCACAGGGAGGGACCTGTACGGAGGAGCAGACCCTGAAACGGGCGACAGAGCAGAAAGACGGCTGTGACAGCGAAGACCAGCAGAACGAGGAGGCTGGTAAAGGCAGGAAGGAGTTTACTGAGGCTCCTCCGCCCAAGGTGAACCCGTGGACTAGGAAAATGAATGCGGTGACCGTGGTCAGCGTGAATGGACAAGCTCACCATGGTCTGTACCCACTACACCTATATGATCTACTGGCTGTCAGTATTGTGTTGATGTCTGTCCGTCCAGGGTTTGCTCACAATGGAGCAGGATATTACTTCCTCACGGGGAATCCGAATCCATTTAAACGCTACTTAAACATGCTCCGTGGTCATCCTCTTCTTCCCTGTTGGCTGCTTATATTTGCACTTATAACGCCCTCTTCATCATGATGAAGGCTTCTCGGCTGGCTGATTGCACAAGTTGTTGGACTATTAATAAAGTTTAGATGCTCCAAAATAGGCAGTTTAGGCTTACAGCTATAATTATTTGCTGACTAAAGTTGCTCGCTTATTGCACACTTGGCTTATAATGCTTGCGTTTTGACTGTTTTTGAAAGGTATATTTAAGTGGTTTAGCTCTCAAACGAGGCGTAATTGTTAAGAGTTTGTGTCTTCAACCTGGACAAACTGCGCGGATCAAGTTTTGAGCCCAATGCATTCATTTATGTGGTAGTTTTAAGGGAGTTTGTTCAATTTAGCAATGTCATCCTGCATGCTGGTAGTAAACAACAAACTGCTTATGTGTTTTCACACATTTCCTCCTCATGTGTCTCTAGATGCCACTAAATTCTTAGCACACACACACACACACACACACACACACACACACACACACACTCTTAGTGTTGCCAAATATTTAAACCAGCATTTACATGTAGGTTAAAAATCAGGGCATGTAGCCATAACGGCTACTAACGAAACACCCACCCTTTTCTCGTGTTGCATCAGTTAACAGAAAATCACGAGCGTGGCCGATTGTGTAGCAGCTTAGCCCGCTAACAATAGCACACAGCTCCCCGTTGGCCTAGCAAGTCTCCAAGCCCTTCCTATTCAGATGTTAGCTTAGCTTTAGCGTAGCTGCTTTACATCTCCAGCAATTGTGCGTTAAACGTGCCAGCTTCTGTCTCTGTCTTCTGTCTCTCTACAGTTACTTCGACACAACAAAACACGACCCAATGTAAAACATCTGCTCGTTTAGTGGCTTAAAAATTGGCAGGTTTGTTTTGAGACGTCACGTGTTCACTCCACGTGTTCCCCGAGAGAAAGGCATGGTTGTTACTTAGCATGCTAGTTAGCATCTGACTGAGATGGCACAGACATTGCATACTAGTTTGGACTGTCCACTGTGAGACACCTCAATTGTTTTTTGTTGTGTTTTTTAATCTATAAGCTGCTTGTTGTGTTGGATGTTTGTGTGATGTCAAAGCCAAACTAGCCCCGTCTTACATATGTTATATGTTAGCTAGCGTAGCATGGAAGCTTGCTAGCGGACTCGGATTGACCATATGTTAACACCACAAACGATCATTTTCAATCAGTTTGTTTACACAGTGACGTCATGTCACGTTCTGGACAGCTCGGTATAATTAAAGTATTGTTAATGAAGTATTAGTATTTTATCTATTATTAACAGGTTCCCAGGATCATGTCAATGTAACGTGGTATTGATGTCTCAAAGTTATTTTTTTGCTTCTGGTTTCTTTGCCATCAGGTCATGTGGCTACAGCTATGACCCGTTAGCTATCTGGTATTCTAGCTAATCTGTTTGCTGTACAGGATTGTAGGTAACAGTTTAGGGTACAGCATATATCAATAGTGTGGATGATTCTAGTCCAAAAGCTGTCACATGAGCTCTCCAGTTTGCATGGCAGTCAGAAGCAGTTGAAGAGGCATTAATGCAGTTGATTTTTGTTGCATAAAAGCTTTGTTCACATTCTTGTAGAAATACTTTAAATATGTCTGTTTATGCACGGGCATGTTTCTAAATGTATGAGTGAATTAATGGGAATAAACCTAGAGGTGTTTGACCCAGTATAAATGATCAGATGTACCAGAAGCTTAGTTAATGACCAGTGCATTATTCCAACACATTTTAAGCACATTGTGGATACATTTAAACCCACAAGTTTAAAGGGTGGGTGAAATAATTTGCTCTCCAACATGGACCTTAACATCACAGCCACACCTCTGCGAGCATGGGCGTGGCATTGATGCTCTCTGCAGACGTTTTAATTAGTTTGGGCCCACCAGATAAGCCCCGTGCAGCAAGTCACCCCGGATGTTTACACATTCTTCCACCAATAACCTCTGTGTAAAATGTTGTTTGAACACCTATAGCTTATTTGATTACAAGCTGTCTGACCTTGAACAAAATCCTGGATTCTTGTATTAGACAGAAGTTCAGTGTGCATGTATTTCCACAGATCACTTAGTTTCCACCTGTGTGGCACAACATTGCACAAATTGTACATTTGGCATCTGGCTCAGCAGGAGCACTTCTGACTGGGATTACAGTGATTTCAGGTGGCTGAGCTTTCACTTCAGATGTAGTTTGTTTGAAATGCAGCTGACGACACAAACAAAATAAAAAGTGAAAGTATGGTTAAAGTATGATCATCACCCACATGCTGATGGGAAAATGTGCCATAAATACAAACAAGCTCCTCTAATCTTTTCAGAGAATGTTATTAGCTTTACAGTTGAGTTGAGGATTTAGCACATTCAGGAGACGTTTGGAGTTGAGCTTTTGCTGCTTTGCATCCAAAGCAATCTACTGAATGTTTCTGCTCACCTCCCATTTGGAAAGTTTATGGACATATTCAACAGCAACCATGGGGCAGAGATTAAATTTGCTCCGCTTTGTATGGGTTTTCCTGTGAGGAGCAGAGAGTGGGGTGTCTCAGTTTTCCCTCCTGGACCTGTTGCATCTGTGCTTCTGTCTCAGATAAGCTGGGGGACATACATGGAAAGGCGTAAGAGCAAATTAAATTCCACTAGGGGCCAGGTGGGATCAAGCTCTGGTTTTCTGTGGAGAAGCTGGGATTTACTGTTCGAAATGATTTGAGGCATTAAAGTCTAAACATAAAGCTCTTGCTGCATTTTTCCAGACAGGACCAGATGATATTTGAGCAACACGCTGCTTTGGCTCAGAGAAGCTCCACCTTAGTGGCAAACATGTCTGTGAGCCATCTACAGGGAAGGTAAATCTGTAAGGTATGATGTCACTGAGCTTTCTGTTAAACTGTGTGGCAAACAGGACGGACTCATTTCAGCAAATAGTCAGAAGAAGGTGCTTCTTTTTGTGTATATTGACAGATTGAGTTTACAGATATATACGTGTATTTCTGATCGGTTTATGGAGATGTGTTCATCTGACCTCATTCCAATGTTTATGGACTGTTTCCTTCATTTATGATCACAATCAGAAAATCTGGCGGGGTGACATTTAGCCTCAGTAAGGTGGTAATGTTTTATGCGCTTTAGGATTACAGCTTTGTGGCTTGATATGTGTTTATATATTTTTCTTAATGCTCCACTTTTGTTCTGTTTGTCAGCTGATTCTGACAACAGTTTTGCTGGTATCAAAATGCAATTAGCTGCACACAGTCTTACTGAGGGAAACCTGTTACAATTGATCTCTGTTCAAAGCACAGAATTAGGTCTAACTGGGTAAAATGCAGCCACTTTTGCTAAGCCTGTTAGCATCCTGTCCTGCTGTGGTACCTGCAGCTAACAGACAGAAAAGCTTGGGTTGTAAATGGATCCATATTCAGTCAATATTGCTGCTGCAGAAACGGACAAACAACAAATTTTACTCTAGTTCAATGGCTTCATAAATATCTATTGAAAGTTTGTCATTATGTAGCTGTTTTTTAGCCAAACCGACTGAAAATTCAGGCAGCATTGAAGTGATTTGAGTACGACTTGGACAGATCGATTTACAGGTGATGAGACAGTTTAAGTTAATGTAAGTCTTTGCATGGTAAAGTCCTGGCGGTCTGGATTTTGCATACCTTGCACGATTACAGGTATAAAATATTATGGAGGAATTCCTTCAAAACAGGTTAAATGTGTCAGAAATGGTTTTCATACATTCAGTTTGGGGACTAAAATGATATGAGTGCATCTGAGGAACTCTGCAAAATTGAAACCAAACTTAATCAAATGTGAGTGCTTTTGTGTTGGTGTGGATAGAGGTGGACAATATATAATGCCTAAGATAATATTATAAATGTTGCTTTGAAGATGTGCAATTTTTATGTTAAGTATTTGTACATGGAAAACAAATGGCACACAGACGGTAAAAGAGGAAAACATGAAAGTTGTCATTTGCAGAATGGGAGCTTTCAGAGATCAATCAAGGATTGGATTTGTGTGGGGAACAGAATTATCGTTCATAAAATAAATTTATCAGCTCACTGATTTTTCTAGTAGTTCCATTTTTCTGATGTTACTTTTAAGCTTAAAACTCCATTATGCACATTTTAGGTTAAATTGTATTTATGTGTCCACAAGGGCATGGATTAATATCGCTTTTTCCCAAAACCCCTTTATTTATTTATGTTTCACATTGAACACGCAGAAAGGAATGCGGCGCCTCTGATTGGTCAATTCCCGGGAGCGGTTGTTAAGTGTACATTAGCTGTTTTCTCACACAAGCAGAGGCAGAACTCTAAAGAAACTACAGTAACTCAATAATGTTAACACATAACATGCAGCTGTACATGTTGTAACTCGTATCAGACACATAAAAGAAAAGTGAACAACCTATAGATGCAGCAGGACGTATCTGTTACGTTTCTGACGTTCCTTATTCACGTCTGTTTCATGTCGCTAATGTTTTTAGCCGTTAGCATCCCCATCAATGTACAAGTTACAGTACATTGTTACACAGCAAGCTGATACAAATAATGTTTCTACAAACAAAACTGTAAAAAACACCAGTAATCTACACAGATTAAACTAAGTGATCAAATATAAATATTTAAGTTTAATTTGACGGCGGTATAACTGCCATTTTATAAGGCAGCTTCATGAACCACGTGACTTTTACATTAAACTGCGGAGGCAAGCTGAGTGACAGCGGGGACAGCCAATCACGTAAGAAACAGCTGAAACAAGAGAACCAATGAAATGCTGTGAAAAACGGGCTTCAGCTTGGGGGCCCGTTTTCCGCTTGGTCCTAGTGCCTGACCCCTATCTGTTTTCTGAAGCGAAATATTGTTTTTGGACAGTAAAAAGTGCAGGGGACATGTCCCCAGTGTCCCCACTTAAAACTATGTCCGTGCAATCAGTGTACTGCATTCAGTCATGTGACCGTGCTACGAGAAACTCAACAGAGAAACAGGACTCATCCAAATCACAACACAGCCTGGCATGGTAGAATAATGAAGGAACATTTCCTCTGTAGATGATTTAGTGGCAAGACGTGCGTCTACATCACTGGCATGGAAATGGTACCGGTTTCCACCTGTGCACCTTCTATCATGGGAGCAGTGCAGACCACAGCCTGAGTGATTCTGGTTTGGAGCTGATATTTCTGATTTGCACTGACCGACCTTTTGCCTGTGAGCTCATTAGCTTTGGTCCGATGGCTTAGCAGATATCTGCAAATGCATCTTTACAAATGAATAAAAGCTAATTAAATACTGTGCCTTTTAATGGTCTCAGTGTTTCGTTTTAATCCACGTGAATGTTTCTGTGCATGAGGGGGGCAGTCTGACCTGCTGCCACTGTGTTGAGTTTAACTGCTCAGTTAAAAGCAGCTTGAAGTTTTGCTAAATGAAAAAGTGTCCGTGAAGGTTTTGTGCATTAGCTTTCCTTTCAGCGTGATGAGAAACTTCATGTTACTCAAGCTGATGCAACGCATGATTCAGATGTTAGAAAGTGCTCTATGAAAGCCTTTTACCAGCTCACATGACTTCAGCTGTTATAGAGCAAAATGAAAATGAGCTGGTAAGCCCATCTAGCTGACCTTCCCTCTGCAGTTCATAGAAATGTGATGATGATGATGTTGTTGGAAAGCTGCGTGGACGCCAGCCTTCTTTATCTCAGGCTGTTTGGATTTTCTTTGCTCAGAGACTGGTCCTTGCCACCTCAGTGTGGTTTGCAGGTCATGATCCTGAGTGTGGAAGCAGGAGTAGGTGATGTGAGTGTTGTAGCTTGCAAATGGCTGTGAATGTGTTAGCGTGAGCTCAGCTGGTGGGCTTCTCTGTAAAAATGTGTTTGTTGATGTTTGTGGTGAAGATTGACACTAAGCCACATATAAAGTGTCTGAGGCTCTGGATTCTGACTGGTTGCTGACTATTTCATCACAATCTGTGAAAATAGTCTTTTAATGTGTTTTTTTTTTGTGAAATTCTGTTGGATCAAGTGGCAGGCCACTATTTTCTTCTTTTCCCCCATTTATTTTTATACTTTTTATTTTTTTAGCCAGAACTAAACTTAAACAATTTATTAGATAATGACTTAATAAATCAAAATCATGTGGCAGTAATGAAAACAGTGTGACTGTCTGACACCACCAGAAGCATCATTAAAAGTTTTTTCTTCATATTAAACTTAACCCCTCATGGCCTGATGTCGCATATGTGATACATAGTGTTTCAAAGACATGTTGCATCACTTTATGGCAGAAACTTCACTCATAATGTTGTTGTTTACCACATGATACTGGTTTCCTGGACCCTGGTGACCACCAGACAGCAGGAGATTACACTGTAATCATTTT
>JBAMIG010000016.1:16481338-16493734 GCA_037177335.1 Kiunga ballochi | reverse complement strand
TGATCGGATCACATAAGTGCTGAACTGGTAGGAAAATTGTGAGGTCCACTAGCGCCTAACGGCAAATAATCA
The DNA here is from genome assembly GCA_037177335.1 of Kiunga ballochi. Taxonomy (NCBI): domain Eukaryota; kingdom Metazoa; phylum Chordata; class Actinopteri; order Atheriniformes; family Pseudomugilidae; genus Kiunga; species Kiunga ballochi. Next base: position 16,493,662 of record JBAMIG010000016.1, on the reverse strand, counting down.
GTCACCCAGCGGCGGCTGTTTTTTACCCAATGTGGCGATGTAACAATGTGACGTCACTGAGAATTATCTATGCAGTGTGTCCCAATCCAGGGTCTGCACCATCCATCCATTTTTTACTGCTTATTCCCAGTTGGGGTCGTGGTGGTGCTGGAGCCAATCCCAGCTATCATTGAGCGAGAGGCAGGGTGCACCCTGGACAGGTCACCAGTGGTCTGCACCGTTGACTATCTATTGAAAAAGGAAAGAGCCTTCCAGTAGGTTTCTTAAGGTCAAAGTGAAGCTGATTGGGCAGTTTCTACTGTCGCCATCTTGGCAGGGTCACGCATGCTGGAGAAGAGCTGAAGTTGAGGAGAGAGAGCTTCACTGCTCTCCTTGTCCGAGGAGAGCGCCTCTGTTTACCGCCTACATGTTTTTAATGTAGACACAAAAGTAAACTCAAATTACTGCCACCATTTTCTGTCATTTTTTAATGTCAATATTTTCATGTTTGTAAAAGAATGGGTTCATCTAATTGGATCAACATGGCAACAGAGACTGGAGCTCTGTTTGCAGACCCTGAACTCTAAAGTTAGCTGGTGTGGTTCAGCAGTTAGAAGCTAGTGTATGATAGTGATAGCTACTAGTGTCTAGCTAGCTACATCACACGATATGATTTAGTGTGCATTTCTTCTAAAAAATGTGCTCACTCGCTACATAATGACCAGTTTTCAGAGGTTTGAACATCGTTGACCTTTCTGATCACTTAAAATGTTTTATTTTCTGCTTATCAAATGTGCATTTTATTTAGAAATCTGTAGCTTCAGAATAAATGGATTTTCTACTAATTATTAGTGTGTTTTACTTTGCTCTGGCACTTTTTAACTAAACAGTTAAAAGTAGAAATAGAAAGGTGGTCATAAGTTTATATTCTCTCAAGGTGTTGCTACCACCTTTTATCCCTTTAGCAAACACGCTGGGGTGTTCTTTCCAGCTGCTAGTCAGTTTTGGGATGCATCTAATATCCGTCCTCTTACAGTAACGGCAGCAGCCCGCAAAAGCAACTTTCTATTTCTGCTTCCAGGATGATACTGTGTCCAGGCGAGCAACCCCGGTAACTTCCCCTATTTTTGGCTGCTAGGTCCAAGTGAAGACGGCAGACTACGTATCAACGAGTAGGAGAATGTAGGTCATGTAATAAGTGCCAGAAATAACCTGGGTATCTGGTGGCAGAAAGAAAAGGAGGGAGTGGTTTGAGATGCGATGTAGTGGCAAAAGGCTTGGAGAGGATGTCCTTTTAGGGATCCCCAACATTATGAAACCTCCACTGCTCCTATTTTTGGGTTGCTGGGGTGCACTGTCTATCACGTAACGTTTAAAGCCATAAAACGACCACCGAGTTCCCCTCTTCCTCACGCTGCGAAAACCGACACGGAAACCTGATAATGGAGTGGCTTTTTTGATGACTGTGTTTTAATGTGTTTCCGTGCACATTAAACATGTCAATGGCACACCCACAATCCAATTATCACAATTCAAACCTAAAGGTATTAGATTGGTATCTCAGTGCATTAATGAGGTTTGTTGGCTGAATATTACACTGTTAGTTTTGTGTGTTCAGAATAATTTTATTTTTTAGTTGAATTATAAGAGCTTAGCTCTGCATGATAAACAGAAAACTACAACCAGTACGTTTCCATTATTAGGTTGTTTAGTGGTTTCAAAACTATTCATACATTTTCTCCACTGCTTTTTCCAACTCGGTCGGCCGAAAGCTTAAATCCATCCCAGCCCTTAGCGAGCGAGATGCAGGGTACGCCTCCGATAGGTCGCCAGTTTATCGCACACCAACAGGAAGAGACAAACAACTGATCGTACTCAACTTAGGGTGATCAATAACTTAACATCCGTGTCTTTGGATGGTGACAGAAAGCCTGGAGTGCATACGCGTGCATACATGGGGAGAACACGCAAACGGCACACAGAAAGGTCGCTGCTTAGCGTTGCATATAGTCACCTTCTGAGAGGAAACCCACCAGCTCCCTCAAGGTTGCTCCTAGTAACCATAGCGATGTGGCCGGAAAATGAACAGTAAACGGGCTCTTGGCTTGCACCCCTGTGCACACACTTACAACCAGTTTACACACACACACACACTTTTGAGTCTCTGCCTCGGTTGTTCCTTGCCCCTGTCCTTCCACTCATATTAGGACTGCACCTGAATGGCTGCGACTGATCTCAGGTGTGCTCGGAGTCATTTTGAATGGCCACTCGGCAGGTATATAGTGGCAGCAGTTAGTGGGTTGTCTACGTGTCATGACTGACAGGCAGGGCCGTGTGCCTCTTAACAAAATGTCGCATAGCTGCATAGAAAGCGTTCTGCAGTCAGCAATGAGTGTTGTATGAAGGGCAGTGTGCGTTTGTTGTCACTTGTTGCAGCAGTGAACGTCTTCAGCCTCTTTTGGGTCCAGGTTGAACTTATTCTGCACATTTCCCTCGTCCACCACCAACTACTGTCACTACTGCATTTCTTCTTTTAAACCATGATCATGATTTGTCATTTTTCATCGTGTGAAAATCATCCTCAATCTGCACGAGGTGTGAATCAGCATCTTCATCTGGTTTTGCAGCCGTTACTCACAGCTGAGTCCAGAGCAGCAGCCCGCTTCTGTTCCAACTAAAAGTCGTCGTATTTGTGCAGATTCTGCAGTAATTCATAAAGGACAAACACACAGATGGGGAAAAGAGTTCCAGTTTTTATGTAATGAAGGAGGATTAGCCATGCAGCCTCTGAAATATGGGCTGCACTTGGTGAAACCCAGAGGGAGCTCAGTGGACCATTAAGTGAAGCAGATGCCTCTTATTATCCACAGCTTGTGCAACATCCATATAGCCTTGTCATTGTATTTAATAACAGCAGGACGGAAGTGTAAAAGCTTTTATAAGGGCTAATAGCTGTATGTTATCCTAATCCATGGGGAATTAATCAGACTAAAACAGCAAGAGGAGAGTTTAAATAGTGCAACATTTATAAGACTTCATTGTGTTCAATACATGCATCTGTTTTTAGCTGCTGATTGATGCAGCATGTTGTTCATGTCTTCTGTCTCTACAGTCTGAATGTGTGTGTGTGAGAGATCATGATCCACTTCATTGTCCTGTCTAAACTGCTCTTCCCTCCCTCTGTTCAGATGGAGGCAGAGACACGGACTGTGTCCTGCCCGCCGACTGTCAGGCAGGGCAGAGACTCATGGAGAATCAGTGTAAGTTCAACCTGTGGCCCATTAAGCCTGCAGCCTGTCTTCCTGCTGACATTTAGTCTCTATCTGATCATCAGACAAAGGTTTATTGCATTAAAATAAGCAACACACACCAAAAAAAAAAAAAAAAAGCTGCAACGTTTCCTTCCTTAATTGAAACGAAAATGTGTTTGTTCTTATTTGCAGGTTTATTTGTGAGTGAAAAACATTTCTAGCCATGTTTTCTGTACATTACAGGCCGGGCCGAGCCGAGCCAGAGTTCTGGTTGGTTGTTTGGAAACGTTGGGTTCTGGTGTTGCTAGGCCACAAACCAGCAGCTTCAATGATGCCTTGCTCATCTGTCCCAAACCCCCTTTTTCTTAAGCGTTTACTCTGAATTCACTCACAATTACTTGACAAATGACAATCAACAGAAAGATACAGTCAATGTCGTAAACCAAACTATGATTATTCACACCTTTTTATTTTGGGACTATGTGCTATTTAATCTCATCTAAGATCAGTGTATGCTGAGCTATGAGGAATTTTAAGCTGCTATGAGCAAAGTAACACACCTGTGAGGTTTGATAAATAATACTTCCTGTTTAACAAATCAGGTCAGGCATCTTTACAAACTATTCAGCTCATTTGCATTGTGAATGAGTCGCGTAATACCTGTATTTATCTTCAGGGTAGCATTTACATAACTCGCTCTCTTGTCTTTAAACGACACCAAACATTTTTTTAAACCCAGCTACAAACAAAGAAGTCTGAATTTAGTGTGGCTTGCAGCCTGAGTCCTCATTTACATCTGTAGTGGACTGCAATAAAGGGCAAGCCATTAAGTCAAAAGGTCAAATGTGTCATTACACATTAGATTAGCCATCGCAACTCTGCAAGCAATGAAGAAAGACAACCGCTGGCTCAGAAATGCGAAGGCTCAAAATGTTTCCGTTTCACAATAAAATGCAGTAAATTTGTAATCTGAGATTGAAATATGTTGCATGAAGAGGCTTATGTTGTGCAAAGATGCTCACTTTTAACCGCGCTGCTATGTGCATTATTAGATCATTTTAGATGCATCTCTTAAAAGCTGCACAAGCTGCACTGTGTTTGCAGACGGAGGCATCTGGGCCATGAAACCCGTCTCCTGTCTCACTGGAGACACATTCTTCTGGCTTGTGTGCAAACGTGCAGGATTGTCGGACTTTGCGGATATGTGTGCTGCTGATTGCTGGAGAGAGACTGAACCCTGTTCGATTTGAATAAACGTTGATATCAGCTGTGAGCCATGATAAGGCGGGTTCATGCTTGCTGAATTATCCTGTGTCCGTTACGCAGTGCTGCCTCAGGATCAGCTGGAGGACAGGGGTGTTGTTGCTCCGCTGTAGTCAAGGGCTACTAAAGCACTGAAAACCTTAAGCAGCATGAAAAGCAGCTATGGCTCTAAACGAACCTTTAAACTGTGTTTGAGCTCATGCACAGATATAACACTCTGCCTAAATAATCTACATTTTCTTAATGCATCATCATTAAATACTCTTTCAGCTAATTTAGTTGTGATTCCTGTTCAGTTAATTAAAATACACATTAAAAATCACGTTAAAGAATCTCTTTAAATGTATTGCAGGAAAGTAGACTGGATCAAACGGGTCAATTTAAGTTAAAAGTAGTGATTTAAATGAATAAATAAAGGAGGAGAAGTGGCACAGATGGGACCTGGTGGCTTTTTATTGGTATTTAACAAATGGTCATAAAAGATGGAGTCTAAATCCAACTCTAAAAAACAAAACTACACCTGCTGATCAGTACTTCTGTTTCAGCTTCACGTCACCATTCAGATTTATCCTGTCTCATTTATAAGGTAGAGGACAAGCTAATTTACTAGCTTTACAGGAAAAACTGATTGGCTTTTACATATATATTAATATAAAACATGAAGCTGCATTAATTCAACGCTGCTGCTTCTAAATTAGTGACAGTTTGTGTAACAAAGTATATTTATAGGGTTTTACTCATTAATGTCTTTCTGTTGGGTGTTAATCTGTGGAGTTTGTTTCTATCTAGTTGAACAGGAAACTATTAAATGAGCTTTTGGTCTGCTACTGAAGTTCATTTTAATCCTTCTATCCATTTTCTTTCGCTTATTCGATGAACGGGGTCACGGGGCTGACATCAGGCGAGAGGCGGGGTACACCCAGTCCATCACAGGACCACCATTTTTATCCTTACTAAAGGAAATGTGTGTCTTAGCCTTCAGCATCAGGGGTTATAGTCTGTATATTAGTAGTAAGATTGATGGATTAAACACACAATTTGGAAACTATTCATGCAAAATAATGTATGTTAAAACAACTAAAATTCCAGCAGCAGATCACTGAATGCCACTGGAAGCTAATCGCTCTGTGGGAGCAAAGTCTGATGTGTCAACTAGTTCTGTTTAATAAAGTATAAAAAATATGATAAAAGAGCAACAGAATAAGAAAAAAATGCTGGAAATCCAAAGCCTGGTATAACAAGTAAAACGCTGTTTTAGCTAGATTAGCTCCACTAGCCAGTGTATCTTAGCATGTTTGCATGTTTATAGGTGTATGGGGCATGTTATAGATTGTGCACATTTATTTTTTACTTTTGACAAATGTCCTGTCTAACCAGACCAGAGTACTGGGACATGACAGGAAGGTGCTGACTAAAACTCTCCTTCCTATTTTTACTGTGTAAAAATCCGTGATCTGAACCTTTTTCCTCTCCAGGGTCCCAAAAGGACGAGTGCCAAGAAGGAGTTAAAGGAGAAGAGGGAGAGCAATGAGGAGAGCAAGGAGAACCTGAAGGCTAAGTCGGACGACTCTGGAGAAGAGAAGAACAGCGACGACTCCCAGAAAAACGGGCCAAAGAAAAAAGGTTAATATCTCATGGAAACTTTGTGCTGGTTGCCTCTGTGCATATAAGGTACGCTAACCAGCAAGCTAAATGCTAATAAGCATTAGCATGCTAATGGAAGATTATGTTCCCATCCATCAGAGCGGATTCAGCTGAATGATGGCTTGTTAAACAGATCATTAAAGCACTTCTGACTATCAGACACAGCAGATTATTTCTAATAGCTGCCGGCCAGAGATTACCTAGCCCATGATGAAAACACACGGCGGCTTTAGAAAGGCATACACCTAATTCTTCTCTGTTTGCTTGTTTAACACCTTTGTGTAGTCAGGTTGTTTCCTCACTGCTTGCTTTAGAAAAGCTTATTGTAGCCGAAAAGACCACACCTAAAAGTATTTTATGTGTTATAAATGGTTTTACTGTTAATTCTACATATAATGTAAAGTAGAAGTAGTTATTTTTGAGTTAACAAGAAGACTTTTAAAAGCCTCCAGAGAACTGAGATAAAGGCAGTACAGAGAAAAGCTCCTTCTGGTGATACAGGACACATAAAAGTTTATGTTCAAATGGAAATATGCTTTAGGAATGAAATGTTTGTTTTGTTTATAATCATTTGCTGTTGTCTTAAAACGCAGTCCAAGATCATTTTAATTTATGGGACAGAAAAAAGGAAATAAAGTAAAAATCTTTTCTAAGTCTGCATCGGGTCTCTGCATCCTGTGACACCTTGCTGTTGCTAATGTGATACAAATGATGATGATACAAACTGTGCCTCCTTTCCTGGTGACCTCTGCAGTTTGGACACAAAGTTTTTAGTTAAAGCTGGAGTAGACTTTGTTCTCAGAGAGTCAGATCTTGAAAAAACAGACGGGAACATCCCGACTCTTTCTTCAGAGCTCCTTCCAGAGCCACACCTGTAAAACGTGTGCACTAATATTAACTCTCCTTTGACTTCTCTCTTTGAAGCTGAAGCTTTTTTCCCTGCATGCTGGTGTTTATCAGCTGCTAATAATCAGTATTAAACCGGAAGAGGCCGTAGTAGTTCTGCCAATCACAGCTGCACAAATAAACCCGTTTGCCACAACTTAATCTGGAAATCAAAGATAATTACATTTAATTTAGATTTTTTTTTACCATCTTCCCTTTTTATAAAACCCTTTATTTAAACACATGGCATAAAAACCTTCTGATTGTGATGGAGGCAGGTTTTCACTCAGCAGATGGGAGAAGATAAGAGTGTTTTCCTCACAACTGTAACAAAGTATTTCCTCATTTTAAGACTCATTACAGAAAACACAGTGACAGCCTTGCTGACTGTAGGAGCAGGGCGGATGTTCTCAGTGTGTGCCTACCACAGATGACGGGGTACAGGTTGGAGATGTCTGGTTCACAGTTTGGCAACAATTAAAGGTTTAAACTGTGCCAGACAGGGAGTGTTTTATTTGTTATGATTGATAAACGTTTCCTGCTCGCATTGCTGGTGTTTAGCAAAAACCATTGTTTTGGGTTAAAATGAGCTTTTCAGCCTCACTTTTTAAATTTCTTTCCTTTGTTTTCTGCAGCAAAGCAAGCAAACATGTGCTGGCAAGTCTTTTGTTGTGACATCAGCTGTCAGACTACAATACTTCAAGTTTCCTGGAGATACACGTGGTCTAAACCTCAGACGTGCTGCAGAAGTGATGAGCTTCATGTCTCTTCTCTGACTCAACACAGATGAAGAGAACGTTTAAAAACTCTGATCTCAGCATTTAGGCAGGAAAAAAAAGTTTTTTATGGTTTTATAAGGTTTTTCTTATCATCAGGTTTGATGATTTACAATAAATGCTGCAGGATTACTCATTTTCATCACTCAATCCATGTCTTTTTCTCTCTTTCTCTGGCTATTTTCTACTACCCGCTCTTTCTCCATCCCTTATCTACACAAGGACACGTCACAGAAGTCTGTCATTTCCTCTCTAAAGTCTCACGTCGCATGCAACATCTGTCATAATCTCACCCACACCTTCCAACAGCCTGCAGCCGTGTCTCATGCAGCATGTTACCAATGCAGCCTGCTGGCCAGCTGAGGTACTGCAGGAGGCCTTTAGACATTTTTAGTTGCTTTTGTTGGGTGGTGGTGGTCAGAAACAAGGAAGGTTGTATATTTTCCATGTCCCTGAGCTTGGGGCAGAAAACATTCCAGCATGCAGAAGGGATTTTTTCTCTCATTGAAATCCATTTAACCCATCAGTCAGTAAACGTGGGAGTTAAAGTCCACCACCCCTAACTCCCTGTGAGGCCTGTGGAGGTATTTTTTCTTGCTGTCTGTATAGTTTGAACACAAAAGGGGTGAAAATACATCTGTAACTACTTTTATTTCAGTTCTCTAAAACATCATATTCAGCTCAGGTTTTTTTGTTAAGCACAGATTCACTAAGGGAGCGCATAGAAAATTGATTTCAGCTGGTATTTGAGAAAGAAAAGCCCATTCTTCAGGGGACGTTTAGCTTCTATAACCATTGCTTCCTGTGTAAACCCCACACAGCAACTATGATGAAGCAAAAAGAAGAAAAAACTATAAAAGCATCAGTAGTTATTTAAAATTGTACATTGAATTTTTTTTTTTTTGCTAAAATAACATCCAGCAGCAAACAATCCAGGATGCCTGACAACTGTACACCAGCAGTAAAGCAAAGTTCTGACAAAGTTCTGACAAAGTGGAGACAGATGATAAAGAAGAACAAGAAACACAAAGACATTTTTAAACCAGCGAGTCTGACAGCTTTCTCTTTTAGGGTTTTTCAACTAAAGAACTGATGCTGGTTTGGTGCTGGTACCAAAGCCAGAGCTTAGCTAGTTCAACTCCAGTGCTTCCAAAGAACCAGTTTGGTTTTTGACCAGAAAAGCCTCGTCGGTTCTGCGTCATTGCGTAATCTAAATCATGTTAACATGCGTAATATCTAATGTCACTGCCTCCTCCTGTAGCATGAGAGTAACGGTACAACAGCAACACTGAGCTGAGTCCGAGGTGTTTGAGTTATACGTTTTCACCATGGTATCGTTCACCGTGGCCCGGAGGATTGCCTCCACTGTGACGGAGTTCAGGGCGCCGGTTGTTTAGCTCACCGACCGTCATGAAGATCAGAAACGGGACGGGAGAACGTGGATTGGTTTTGGATGGCTCGTTGCTGCTGCTTTCCAGTTTCCTCTTCTGATCCTTGAAATCTTTTTAAGCTTTCATCATCAGCGGGTTGATGCTCCGTTATGGCTGCAGCTGCTTTGTCCCATTTGCCACATTTCATTTCCTCTGGATCTCCGCAGGCAAACATAAAGCCAGGAAACACTGAGATCACCTCTGCTTGTTCTTAGAGTTCATTTCTTTGCTTTTATTAAGATGTGGGTTCATGTTTCAATGCTATTATTTTGGTTAGGTATCCCCGCCCCCGGCTGCAGATCAAGCTGCGTGAACGGGTTCCCAGCTCGGGCCCAGTTCAGAGCTGATACCTGGACTTAACCCATTTTGAGAACGAGGTGTCTGTGCTTAGTCTGGCACTGGTTCCGAACCAACACGGGAACAAGCTTGGTCCAAAGATGCCCTTTGTGGACCCCCCAGTAGAGGATACTGCCATCAGTCAGACCCGGCTAGCTGAGCCTGCACTCTCTCCCTCTATGGGAGTGATGTGGAGATCTCGGTAGAGGTCACTACAGCAACTTTTAAAATGACTGAATTTGAGCTGATGGATAATGTTGTTTTACCTCCATCTATATGAAATTGCTGGAAAGATCAATAACACAAAACGTATAACCCATTTTAAAAAAATGTCTTTAAATAGATTAGCATATGTGGATTTTTGTAAACAAATGGTTTTTTATTTAGTGATTTCTGTATTTTTTCCCTATATTTAAGTGTTAAAACTGCAGTGAGATCAAGCAGACAAAGATCCGCTGATGTGCTGATGTCACAACACTAAACGTGATTTCAAATTCCCAGTTTGTAACCAAACCATCTGCATCTCCTCTTCATGTCTCCACCAACAGGAAACAAGCAGAAGTGGGTTCCTCTAATGATCGAAGTGAAGTCCGAGGGTCCCAGAGAGCGCTCGGCCTCCAGGAACAACAGCAGACAGAATGAAACCCCCCGGCTGCCTCCCAATGCCAGGAACGACCTCAGAGGTCAGGCTGTGATGTCATCACTGTGATGCGTCAGTGGTGAACTTTGAAATGAAAGAAGTTGTTGTAGGAGCTGTTTGAGACGGTGTACGGGACGCCAACAGCTGTGTATGTGTGTGTTGATACTTACACCAGCTTCGTCTTAAAGTTTGTGGTTTTTCACATTCAGTGACAAACATGTTGGCTAAAATGAGACGTGATCAGAGGGTGTGAACGGTAAAAACGTTTTTATCTCAGTGTGATGAAGAAAACAAAGTGATGAAGAAAGTTGAAGACTGCAGTTGATTTATTTTGTGTGTTTGCTGATGGGAAAGTGTTTTCTTTGCAGACTGGCATAGTCAAAAATACGAGCGCGAGTGGCGTGACGACCACGACGAGGTGTCCAGCGTAAAGAGTGAGGGGGCGCCGTTCCGTGGGGGGTTCAGAGGTCGCGGACGTGGACGAGGAAGAGGCCGGGGACGAGGCCGAGGTGGTGGCAGAGGTGAGTTTTAGTATTCTACCTTTAACATGCACTAACTTTATTTATTTTGTGTAAATAACGAGCTGTTCATCATGCATGGTGTTGGACTGCAGCGTTTTTAGCATTAATCTAGGTTATGTGTAGAGATGCATTCACTCTCACTGTTTGTTGCTGACATTTAACATGTTTGCAGCTACACGTATTCAGATCATGGAGGGTTTTAAGAGTCAGATGGTTGACTTGGCAACAGCTGGTATAAACCTGTTTGTGTTATGGAGCATAAATACCAGTAAGCATTGGAAAACTTGGACTGTAGATGGAAATAAATAAAAATGCTGCAACCTGCAGTTTTTGGGGAAGATGCTTTCTCCTTTAACTGTTGTTGTTTTTATGTTTTTACTGATTTTAATTCTTTGTAAGGTGACCTTGGGTCCTGAAAGGCGCCTAGAAATAAAATGTATTATTATTTAACTGAGCGTTTACAGAAGTTCAGGTACCAGGAGGGTCAGAAACAGGCGTTTAGGTTACATCAACAGAGATGTTAAACGGGTTGTTTGTGATGATGCAGTTAGTAATATGTGCATTCACACTGGCTCCGATCAGAACCAGTACTGGAACCACTTTGGTAATAAAGGATACCACAGCAGATGGGCTGTGTTATGTTCTGCTGCCAGTGAGTTCCTGTTAGAACAGGCTGTAGGATTACTACAGTTTACTGCTGACCTTTTAATTGCGACTCACTGACATTTGTTGCTAACTGCTGCATGAAGTCATGGCATTTGTTCATGTGGAACCAGATTTTTCTAGCTGTCTGATTGCGATGCATCTTTGTCGCCGTGGAGTTTGCAGAATAATCCAGTGTTAATTGAAGCGGGGAAACTGGGAAAGCTGAATCTCAAAGCAGAGTTAATGGTCTCGTTAGAGCATTAAACCTGATCCTGCAGGCAGGCTGCAGAAGTGATGAGCTCTTCATGTCTCTTCTCTGATTGTCTGTGGAGAAAACTGACAGCCCTGATCTCAGCATTGATGTTAGACCGTGTTAAAACCACATCTGCTACTGTACTGACTGGCTGGAGGCCCTGATCGGGCCCCAGTGAGCCCTGCAGTTAAACAGAAAGGTGCCATCACACCCAGTATGTTGGTGTGGGGGGAAACTCTGGACCAGTCAGGAGAAATGTCCCGTTTACTTTGGCAGAACTTCTCTGTTTGTCCCTAGTTTTCTCTCCACTTTGTATTCTTCCTCTGCAGACAGTGAAAGAAAGAACTGCATCTTTAAGCTTCAGAGGAGGAGAGTGTGAGGAAAGAAGGCTGACGTTTTCCAGTTTCACTTCTCTTCTGTTTACTTTTTCATTTTAGCCCGTCTGACTCGTACAGAGAAACTGTTTCTATTGTTTTTGCTTCAGTCAGAATTTACAATGATTTACACTCTTTGTCTTTCATCCTGTTCTTAAAAAGCGTCTGAACACGACTCCACACAGGATTTCTTTATTTAAATCTTTGACACTTTATTGCGTTTGTATTTTGACATGTCTCATTGGTATGGAAACAGGCATCTAATAAACACATGGAAAGGATTTTAATTTATTCAGTTATGTATGGAGGACGTGGAGCCGACGTCAC
>JBAMIG010000016.1:16439495-16481238 GCA_037177335.1 Kiunga ballochi | reverse complement strand
AAACAGGCATCTAATAAACACATGGAAAGGATTTTAATTTATTCAGTTATGTATGGAGGACGTGGAGCCGACGTCACCTGACTTTCCATCCAGTCCATCCAGCAAGTAGTCCAGTGTCAGACCAGTTAACAGTCAGGGCAAAAAGAACGACCCGTCGCCCTGCAGGTTCCCGTTGTCGTGCAGCGAGATAAAAGGATTGCAGCTGTGAGACGAGAGGACTGGGAACCAGCGCTACCAGCAGATTTATGCAGTCAACACTTTATATCAAGCCGGCTTTTGTTAACGTATGTTCTGAGTTTCTGGCTGTGTCTGAACGTGCACCTTATGCCCTACATAGTGCCCTATAAAGTGGACACGCCATTTTGTAAGGGTGTCTGAATGTACTTATAGAAAAGAGTAGTTCCCTCAAAATTACCCACAATGCATCTTAAAAAGTAGTGAGTGTCAATGACCACTAGACGGGTCAATATAGACCACAATGCATTGCAGGAGGCAGTTTACAATGGCGGATATAACACGAACATAAAAAAACACAATAACTCATACATTTTAATTTTGTTTTTATTGAATAGATATATTACAATGAAAATAATTAAATATAAAGTGAAGAAATAAAATGTTTTCTGACAACTTTGGATCGTATTTGCACCAACAACTTCAAGTGCGCTGTGGTTGCCATAGTTACAGCTGGTAATCATACAATGTCCGACAACATGAAAGTAGTGAGCTTCGTGTCCGAATCACCAACAGATTGAGGGTCCTAGGTAGGGTGCTGTACAGTGCAGCCCTATGTAGGGAATGCACATAGGCCTACGCAGCCTCTTTCTTTGTGTTGTGGTTTCACAAATCCTATGAAATAAAATATAATGTAACCGGACTTTATAGATTTCACATAAATACGGCACATTCTGGCTGATACTAGAGACTGATATGGCGCGCTTAGTGAAAGTAAAATTCTGCCAAGTTTTGGCGTAAACCTCCTCGAGACATAATGAGAGAGGTTGAAATAATGAATAATAAATGCAGAATATGAATTATTAAAATGTGTCCGTTTAGCAATGTGAACATACCCAGTCTTCAGATGATGTCTGTAGGAGATCCACCGACTAAATGGCCGTTTTATTTTCTCCCATGAAGGCCACTATGACTACCACTACTCCTACAAGTCCTTCGATGTGAAAGATGGATCCTACGGTCAGAAGTTCAGCACCTCCGTTACGTACTACTACGACAACATGAGCAGCAACGACCTTTACTCTGTTGATCAGGACCTGCTGAAGGACTACATCAAGAGGCAGATGTGAGTTCACTTCTCCTACAGGCATGATGGGGTGCTGGGAACGTGCTGGGAACGTCGTAACAAACGCTGTTTTCAGGCAAATGTGCTGCAGAAGTGATGAGTTCATCATGTCTCTTCTCTGACTAAATCCCAGTGGAGATACTTTGCATAACTCTGATCTCAGCATCATGCAGAACAAAAAGACTCCCCTCATGGTCTGTGTTTATTCTTGCTCACTAAAGTCTGTTACGTACTCCACAAGCAGCCAGAACCTTTTTGACGTTCTTTAGTTCTCGTAGACGTACCTGAAGACGGTTCTCGACACAATAGGGTGGCTGAAGTTTTTTCTTGAGGGGCTCTAGAAGTTTAGTGTGATTGGTGGGGGGTTTTAGGTGGGTGGGTGGGTTCACTGTGGAAAAGCATGAAGCGAACAGTTGGTGCTTCTGATGTGGGGTTGAGCAAAGTTGTAATAAAACAGCTGATGGAGGCGGTGAGAGAGTTTGCATTTAAAGATACGGACCACCCTGTGACCCCCACCTTGTTGCAGATGCAGCTTCTCATGGAGGAATAACTGACCAAGCCTGCAAGAACTTTATTCTGGTTCTTACAGGCTTCAAAACAAGAACAAACTTGTTGCTTCTCGTGGAGGAGAACATTTAAGAACGTGGGGAAATGTCCTGCCGGCTCCACTTGAAATGGTTCATAGAAAGGAACTGGTTAATTCAGCTCATCAGCTCACTGTGCTACCGTCTGGTTTTGACCAGTAACTGGGAGTAATGGGCTCATGTCGCTGCAGGGTGGAGTCGCTTTACTGAGATGTTTACTGACCATCAGAGGAAAAAAATCCAGAAAAATCCGGAACAAACTCTAATTCTGTTAGATTAGATGCAGACATAGCAACTAGTAACGAGACCTGTGTAAAGTCAAATGGAAGCTACACCCAGCTTGTTTCTCTGAGCTGTACTGGAAAGCCACATGACCAGCAGACATCCCACTGATGCACTGGTTCCCTGTTTCTATTCTCTTCCCTCCATCTTTTCAGTGTCTCTGCCTATAAGTTTCATACGCTCGTACTGATGATGTTGACCACATGTTTCTCTTCCCTTTTCAGAGAGTATTACTTCAGCCTGGATAATCTGGAGCGGGACTTTTTCTTGCGGAGGAAGATGGATTCTGAGGGCTTCCTGCCCATCGGTCTCATAGCCAGTTTCCACAGAGTGCAGGCCCTCACCACCGATATCAACCTCATTCTGGAGGCAAGCAGGCTTTACGCTTAATGTAGAAAAATAGGTTATCATTAAGTTGTTTTTAAGCAGTTAGAACAAATAGATGACAAGATGTATTTATACATTTTCCTGAAGAATAGGAATACAGCACCGTGACATCATACACTCGTACAGGAAACAGGAGCAAACTTAATACCTGCTTCGCTTTCCTGTCCAAGATCAGAGGAGCCGTTAGATATTTAACAGTGTTTATATTTAGGTGTTAATGCAGAATAAACTAATCATATATTGCATGTTTAAATAAAAAGTTTGTTATTCAAACCTTTTACTGCATCAAACATCAATAATCCAAACACAATATTCCTATCATGTCTTTTCCTTTTTGTTCGAACATGATTGTCGGTGTTTCTGGTGGGATGCTGTTGTATTTCCACACAGACTGACTGACGTTTCCTCTCTGCTGCCAGGCTTTGAAGGACAGTAAGGAGGTGGAAGTGATCGATATGAAGATCCGTCGCAAGGTGGATCCTGAGAAGTGGCCGCTGCCGGGCTTCACCATTCCCAATCACACGCACACGGACTTCTCCCAGCTCATCAACTGTCCGGAGTTTGTCCCAAGACAGATGTCGGATGAGCCCAGTGGTAAGCATCAGCAAAGTTTCTATGTTTGCTCTGAGTCCAACTCGTCCTGCATCGTAATGTGGCCTCCAAACGTCTTACAGGAAATGGTTTGGCCAGCACGTCGGTGCAGCATCAGTCCAGGGCTGAAGCAGAGATATCCAACCTTAAAACGATGCCCAAAGGCCTCTCAGCCAGTCTGCCTGACCTGGACTCAGAGTCCTGGATTGAGGTGAAGAAGCGACCCAGACCTTCCCCAGCCAGACCGAAGGTCAGCTCAGAGAAGGTGAAAAGCTTTTTACTGGTTTCCTCTTTTCCACATTTACCCTGTAGAAGTATTGATTTTATCTGTTGCATGTTGATTGTTGCTTCATCATTCCTCTCTGTTCACCTCTTCCATCTCCTCCTCTGTTTGGATGACCGATGAAGGCCCCCTCGTTACAGCAGCAGCACCGGGAAAAGGAAGATTTGCTTCGGTCCCCGATTCCCCAGCTCGGCTCCTCACCCTTACCTGCTACCCCAGGAAATAAGGTGAACTTTTAACTGAGTGGCTTTATTGACAGCAAGATATTTTTATACTACTTGGTTTTATAGCTTGAATAATCAGTGAAAAGACAGTGAGCGACCTTATTAGACACGGCAGTTGGAGCAATAATACTGGACTCAAACCGGACTAAGACGCCATGATTTTACACTGTTGGGTCAAATCTGTCCTGCATTGATACTTTCAGCTGGATGCAAATTAGCATAGCAGCCGCCTGCGCTTATAAACAAGCTAGCTCATCTCACGCTTGTGTGTCCTTTCACCTGGGGAGGTTGAACTGAAAGAGGCACCGTTTTGGGTTTTTTTGCTGCTGTTTAAGCAGCATTCATGGCATAGCATGCTAATGTTAGCCAGTTCAGACAACCTTTCACTTGTTTTATTAACAGTAAGAATGAATTTAGGAAAAGTAGCAGTGTGAATGTAGCTACTCAGCAAACTGCTTCTTAAGTCTTAGTTAATTCAGACTGGTATTTGTGTCTGATGCTTTAATCAGGACGGCGCAGAACTGGACGAACCAGAGGAGCTGGACTTCATGTTCGACGAGGAGATGGAGCAGATGGATGGACGCCGCAACACCTTCACCGACTGGTCAGACGAAGAAACGGACGGCGAGCTGGACGACCACGACGTCAACAAGATTCTGATCGTAACGCAGACGCCGCCCTACCTGAGGAAGCACCCGGGGGGCGACCGCACAGGCCAGCACACGTCTCGCGCCAAACTGACCAGCGAGCTGGTCAAAGTCATCAACGACGGGCTCTTCTACTACGAGCAGGACCTGTGGGACGACAAATACGAGCCGGAGTACGCTACCATCAAGGTAAGCCGAGGCGTCTCTTCAGAGCTAAGCATCAGACCGTATTCACGTTACATCATCGCCGGTTTGGAGGCGTTTGTGCTCAAAAGCCAGGTGGCGCCTTCAGTTACGGCTGTTTCTGGATATGGACACAAAGTCCAGAACAGAAAGTATTTTTTGTTTTGTTTTTATTGTTGCTGCGGCGCTTTGTTGCATTGTTGAACTCTTTGTGGGACCTTCACGTGTTCACTGGCACACATCTAGCGACATGTGGAACACAGGTGGCCTGTTTATAAATACACCCCCTCAGGCACGGCTTCAGCCCGAGCGGTCTGCAGGGGGACACAAAGATGGACGCTCAGAGATCGGAATACAGTCAGTGGGATGAAAGGAAGAGTGTGAGTCACACTTGGAAAAAGTGCGAGCTGTTGTTGTGAGGACAAAACCTGCTGGGATTTCAGGTGTTGACCTGTGAAGGTTCTGTGTTGATGTGGAGGCGCTTGTGTCAGATGTCGGATATGAGGGTGAAAAAGGTGTTTTTGGCTTCTGTGTTTTGCTGCTGCCTTTCAGTTTCCCGACTGCTGAAGATCAGGTCTGTTTCTGATAACATGGATTTCCGCTCTGACATTTTTGCTTTACGTATTTAATGCAGTAACACGACTGAGTTTGAGATGTTTTTCCCATTATTATTATTTTTAAACTAATTCCTTTTAATAACTAAATGGCATTTTCTCACATCCTCACTTTATCCCTATGATCGTCTCTCTTAACAGCAAGAGGTGGAGAACTTCAAGAAAGTCCACCTGATCAGCCGTGAAGAGTTTGACTGCCTGACACCTGAACCACCTGTCGACCCCAACCAGGAAGTCCCCCCGGGTCCCCCACGACCCCAGCAGAGTAAGGACACAAAAACACCACATAACACACACCAGTTATGTGGGACTCGGTGGTCTTTCAGCTTCTGGTGGTTGCGTATCCATGGTAACGCAGCACCAGAATGATCTGTCTGTCCATCTCTAAACTGAAGGGTAAATCTCAGAAGATGATTTTTGATTTTCCTCACTTAGAAAAAATTGAAGTAATCTTCTTATTGGATTTTTCTTTTATTTAAAATGCTAAAAACAAGTTAAGTAATTTTCGTTTTTGTCTTCCTTCATGTTTGTTTTTTAAGATTAGAATATAATTAATTGGGTGTTTTAGTGTGTGATCAGTGGTTCTGTGTAGAAGAGTCACACTAAGGTAAAACTTGGCACAAACATAATGATTCTTCTGACTTTATATTTAACACATTATGATAATTTCCCTCTGAAATTTCTGGTTTTAGAGGAAACCGAGTATGAATGATCAGGCTTTTATTTTGAAAACCTGTTTTCAGTCCCTACAGACGCTTTGGCAAACAAACTTTTCGGGGCCCCTGAACCCTCCTCGACGGCTCGCTCGCTCCCAACAACCGTGCCCGACTCGCCAAACTACCGCAGTGCCCGGACACCCCGCACGCCTCGCACCCCTCACCGGAAGGACCCCACGATGACGCCGCGCTTCTACCCAGTGGTGAAGGAAAGCCGACCGGTGGACGCGAAGGTCAGAGGCTGCAGAGTGCAGGAAAACTTTGCTGTTTGAGATGCAGCCTTTTGGTCTGCCTTTTCTGATTCATGATCCGTTTTCTCTCAGACGCCAAGGAAGAGGAAGACTCGACACAGCTCCAACCCGCCGATGGAGTGTCATGTCGGCTGGGTGATGGACTCCAGAGAGCATCGCTCCCGCACCGCCTCCGTCAGGTGAGATGTGGTCATGCATCCTGTGCAGCGAGGAGTCAGAAATGTAAAGCCCTGTTTAAAGGAATTCCTCTGAATGCTGCTGGAAGATGGATGAAATCTGTGTGAAATCTTGTTCCCTGGTGATGCTATTTGATGGTGTTTACTGTGTGTTGGTGTTGAGGATAAAATATGCTTCTGATATTATCATCATATTACCAGCACCACCTCACATCCACCTCTCATATCAACTCCTACACCTTCTGGTTCATACCAGGTTAAAATACAGGAATACCTGTTGGATTACACCAACCTGAGGTGAAAACTTTTAGGCCTTTTTTTATTTTTATCCTCTTAAAAAGGACTAAATGAAACATGAAACCTGTTGAACCATGGCTTTATTTGTCTCACGGTTTCTGGTTTCATAAACATGAGGTGAAAGGAAATTTATAATCCTGCAGGTATGATGTCATTTAAATGTGTGATTAGTTGTAGATTAATTATTTCTTCATTTACTTCCATGCATGTGCACACACATTGCTTTGGTGAGGAAAAGGAGGCATATTGGAATATTGCACCACTACTGTGGGTTAAGCAGCCATTAGATAGTCAGGAGACGGTGAGATGTCTAAGACAGAAAAGTCATTGTAGGGCTGTAATATTGCAGTAGTTTGTTTTTATAAATGTCTAAAATCCTCCTAAAGGTTTCAGGTCTTTTTGTATTTTAGATTTGATGATGATGATGATGATAAGGAACCTGACACGAACTGGATCTAATAATAATTGTTCCCCTTTGACCTCCCTCTCAGCTCTAATGCCAGCCCATCGGAGGGCACTCCCGTTCTGGGCAACATTGGCTGCACGCCTCAGTCGCTTCCGAAGTTCCAACATCCGTCACACGAGCTGCTGAAGGAGAACGGCTTCACGCAACACGTTTACCACAAATACCGCCGGCGCTGCCTCAACGGTACCATTTACATCAATGATAACCTCCCACCCCTCACTTTCCACACAGTTAGGCTCACTTGTTTCTCCTTTCCACTAATCAGAGCGGAAGCGACTGGGAATTGGCCAGTCACAGGAGATGAACACGCTCTTCCGCTTCTGGTCGTTTTTCCTGCGGGATCACTTCAACAGGAAGATGTACGAGGAGTTCCGGCAGCTGGTTGTGGAGGATGGGAAGGAGGGATACCGGTAAGAGCTTTCAGTGGGATGAATACTGGGAATTTGCTGCTCTGATGTAAAGCGGCAGGTTAAAGATATTCATCTGATCTGATCAGCTGTTAGAGAAAACGCTTCAGGTGTTTCGTCCTGTTAAAGATGCAGAAGCTTTTCTGTGATCAACAAATTCAAGAATTCAGCTTTTTAATAATTAACTGATCATAAAGCTGCTGTTTGCCCATCCCCTGCACTCCTCATCCATCAGTCTGAATGTGGTTTCTTTATGTCACAGATACGGATTGGAGTGCTTGTTCAGGTACTACAGCTACGGCCTGGAGAAGAAGTTCAGGCCGGACATCTTTACGGATTTCCAGGAGGAGACCATGAAGGACTATGAAGCCGGTGAGGATGCACCGGAGCAACTTTACGATGGGTTTTATGTCTGATTTACAGATATTAGGGTTCATTTCAGACCCGTCTGAAAGGCTTTTCTGTCTCCTGATCACAGGTCAGCTCTATGGTTTGGAGAAGTTCTGGGCCTTCCTGAAATACTCCAAAGCCAAGACCTTGGAGATCGACCCAAAGCTGCAGGAATACTTGAGCAAGTTTAAACGCCTGGAAGATTTCAGAATTGATGTGAGTGAATAAATCTGAACGGTTTGAGCATGAATGGTTTTAGCGATCTTTGGTTTTATGTTTCCTGCAACTGGTTTGTTCTGTTCCAGCCACCGATGGAGGAGGGAGGCCGGAGAAGACACTCGTCCAGCGGGGACGGTCGGCGCCGGCATCCATCTCAACCCTCCAGCCGGCCCCACAGCCAGGCGAGTGGAGGCCCCGCCCCCATCACTGCTGCTCATGGCGCCACAGCCAAGGATGATGCCAAACCCAGCCGTCAGAAAGGCCCCGCCCCCGCCGCTGATCCTGCTCTGGATGCCAAAACACTGAAGTAACTCCACACAGGATCGGATCGGCTCAGCTTTTCTGCAAGTTGCCGGTTATCTCTGCGCCACAGGAGGAGGGAGGGGCATCCAGCTCCAACGTGACTTCTTTCCCACCCCCTACAAAAAACCTTTGATTTGACAAATGAGAAGAAGAAACTATTCCTTTTGTTTTGATTATTTACACATTTTTAGAACTTTTTAATGAGGAAAAAAAAACCAACTGAAGAAGTTTTTTTTTTTTCTGGCTACGCTGACCCCTCCTCTTCATCACTGGGACCCTCCTCTTTGATCGTCACTGTCCTGCTGGCTGAAACATATTTAATTCCTCGCCCAGATGTCACAGGATTGATTTCCTCCGCATGAGATGGTTGATCTGAGCAACTAAAAAGCCCCAGAAGCGACCCGCCGGAGGCCGCACTGCTCTGACTCTCAGCCGGACCAAAGTGGTTTGAACCGAGCGACTGAACTTTCCACCTGCAGGGCTTCTCTGTCGAGGGGCGAAAACAAAAAACATCACTTACTTTATGGTTGGACATTGAGGGGAAACTATAAAAGAACCAAATGATTTAAAAAAAAGTTGTTTAAACCCCTCATTATAGACACGATTATTGAAAGTTGCCTTATTTGAATGGTTTTACTGCTTCTAACTTGTGCTCGCCACATTGTTGTTGATTGTACAGCATCCAAATTGCCATTTCTCTCATCCCAGTTCCCAGCTGAGGTCACAAGGTGGCGCTTTGTCTGCATAACTGTCCTCCATTCCTCAGCCTGCCTCCGTTACCTCAGAACTGTCTTCCAGGTGTCATTCAGTCTGTTACACGTCCCGCAATTCTTCCTCGTGTTTGATACTTGTGGCTTTTTTGTGCTGAAAGCTGATGGAAGTTTGTTCCCCCCACCCCCCCTTATCAATGAAAACAAACAAACTATTTGAGTAGAAACCTCTGTCAGACAAGCCGCATCCATCTGTCTATCCATCCATCCATCAGCGACGCTACAGGACTGGAATCATTGATCTGGATTACTTGAAGGAGGCGATGGCAGCAGGGAGGGCCATCTTTCTCCGACGCAGGCTCAGGCATTCGGAGCCTCTCTGCTTTCCGTTTCACGCCAGCTACAGACGTGAACACTAAGGAGTGCGGTCAGGTACAGGTGTAGCAGCGCGAGCGGCGCCTCGCCCTGCTGGGCTCACAAACACAGAATGGGACCGTTCACTCGAGCTTCGTCCTCTCTCGTCCTGCACTCTGTGTGGAAAACTCATCCAGTCCCAGAACTGATACAAAATGTCCCTCCACTAATGTAAATGTGAATCTGAGAGATGAAGAGAGGATCAGCTCCCTGCTACCTTTTATTGTTTATAGAACAGATGATATATTTGCCTTACATGTGTACGTAATCTAATTTTTCTTTTTTAACAATTGTTTTAATTTTTAGGAATAATTTGCTTTTTCTTGTGCTGTTTTAGGAGGTGTGTCGGTGTCAGGCTTTCAAACATCTGGATTTCAAACAGGAAAGGGAAATTTGACACTAGGTGTCGACAAATCTTTCATTTTTAATCTTTTTACAGTAAAGACAAAGTTGAGAAAAAGAAAGTTTAGATAAAATTTGCCTCCAATTTGCTTCAGTTTCTTTAAAAATTCATAAAAACTCTTGAATTTTTGGGGTTTGATTTGAAGAAAAAGGGTAAAGTCTTAATGAAATGAGTTGTTGCTGCACTACGGACAGATGGTAAAAAGCCTGATATCTTGGTTTAAAACTGTGCCTGTTTGTCGGCCCGTCTCTTCCATCGGTGGGAGTCGCTTTATGTCTGCTTTTCATTGTGTCTCCTCTAAATCCAGCGTTGTCACACAGGAAGATGCGAACCGATGCTGCACTTGTTCCGTTTGTTTTCCGGGAGATTCAGATCTGCTTCAGAAGTCTGACTGTTTACTGGGTGAAAACTAAGAGCTACAAAATAATCCCATAACCCCACGTTTTCTGAAACCAGTGAAGCCTTTCGAGTGTGTGAGCTGGACTGACGGACCTCCCTCCCCCCCTGTGACAGTCACATGACCCTCCCTCTAATGTGATCCTCTGTGGACATTTGGAGAGACGCTGTGATTTGGGCGTTCACAGCCTTTTATCAGAGTGGATGTGCTGCCAGGTGTCCATACGAGCTGTGATCTTTCCCGTGGATGCGCCGGACACTGGAACAGTGAGAGATGGACATGGGAAGGAAGAGAGAAACCTGACTGGGGTCTGTGATGGCACTTGGGGGGGATTGTGGTGTGTTATGTCTGCAGACTGAAAAAAAAGGACAAAATTCCATAAAGCCATATGAATAAGAAATAACTGTATATGAACCATTAAATAGTTCATTGCATTACAATATCCTAGGCTTGTCATGAGGAAAAAAAGTTTAAAATGAGAAGAAAAGGAACAAAAAAAATCTATAAAATGGAAAAATGTAAAATACTTGAATGAGATCTTGTATTATAACATTTAATATTCATAATATCTGCTTTGTAGGCTGACGTGATTCGCTATTAGTGTTACCTGTAATTTGTAGTAATTATGCTTTTCCTTTAATAAAGAAAAAAATATTACAAAACTGACAAAAAAACCCTAAAAACACCAGCTGCTGTGTGGTCTTTTATTTCCTGTGTCATCAGCAAAGGAGGAGAGGAAGACATTTCTTTTTCACATTTTTTAATCTTAAATATTTTATCATAGAATACATATTTCCAATAATGAGATTTGTCTTCTATACAACAAAAACATGTTTATTTCAATGCATGTTTAAGTGCCACAAAATGCAGCTAGCATGGGTCTGTGAATGCATCACGTGCACACTGTGTGTGTGTGTGTGACAAGCCTTGTGTTTGACATTAAGATGATCAATAATAAAAATCATCCGAGGTCTTTACATGACTAAATCACAACATAATGGTGGAAACTGGAAGATAATTCATGGTTTTATGATGCAGATTAAAGGACTAAGTGCTTCACAGGAGTGTTGGATTTTGTAGTTCTAGTGAACTCCTGTTTTGTTTTCTTCCTGCTGCATCTTTTATTTTGTCTGCATGTTGCCAGAACATGACCCTGAGCAACAGATGACGGCTGCATCACCAGTAAATAAGCAAATCCCGAGCTTCAGTCTTATCCAAAGCAACTCTCACTAAACAGGAAGTGATTCCTGCTTAAATGCAACGGCACGCTTTAATCACAGGTGGAGGCTGGGGCGTTTCACAGTCTGATTAAAACCGATTAAAACAATCAGAACTGAATTAAGACAGATGGGGAAATGTACTCCCACCCCTCACTGCTTTTATCACCAAGCCCGGTGAGGCTTGAGGTTTGATGCCAGGGCTGGCTGCTCATCACTGGCCCTTCTTAGGTGTGTCTGGGATGCTCTGGGTGAGCGGGGTGAAGCTGGTGAGCAAGGTGTGCCGTTCATACTGTTTGGTCTGCCTGAACTTTGTGTCGGTGCTATGGAGCCGGTCCAGCACTCCAAAAACTCCAAAGCACTGGTTGAACCTAAAAGGAGGATGAACATATTTAGGCCCATATTTAATTCAGCTTAGTGTCGAAAATGTTTATTAAAGTTTTAGATGGATATTTTAAGATCACCATGGATCATATCCTGGATTTAATAAGCTGAATCCTCTAAAAACACAAAAACCCTAAAACTCACCTGAGGTGGTGGAAGTCATGGAACTCGGGGGAGGGAAGAAAGGGCAGGTGATAGCCGCAGTGGGAGATGGTGGTGCTGACCAAAGCCAGGCAGTACCACATGGAAGTGGTGGACAGGTGGGATCCCAGAATCATTGGCCCCACCACCACTGGCATCATGTTGGAGAGCTGGTGGAAAACAGAAGTTAGCCCACAAAATTTCCAGTAAATCACATCAAATCATGAAGATTTCAGCTATTTTTTAAAATAAGGAAATAAAACATCTGTCATACATCTGCTCATCAAAACACACTGGACAGACCACAAATGTAAAGGAGCGACGTGATGGAATTAGTCATGGTAATGACCTCATTGGCTGCCAGCCACTGTTCCAGCAAAGCCTCATACTGCCGGCGCTTTCAGGATCCACAGAAAACTGATTTCTGGGACCAGAAGGGGTCAATGAGTTCAAGCTTAGTCATCCTGTGACTCCACTGTGCCCACTCTGCCAGAGGTTTACTGGTCTGTTCAAGAAGAAGAGAGGCACGAGGAGCTGGCATGTGAATGCTGGAGGAGGGCATGGAGGACCTGGTGCACCTCCAGTGAGGTGGGATGCAATAGATCGGTCCGCTAATCACTCATCAGGACAGCGTGAAGAGACGGCACATCAGGAAAGACAGGAGCATTGCTGAAAGGACCTTAAGGTAGGTGATACTCAGAACCAAGTCTGAACAACCCGACTGGGTCTCCTGGGTTAGGTTGTACGATGCTGCAAGACCCAAAACATCCAATGAACCCGGGACACGGAACTTATTTGCATGAGTTGAACCGAGTTAATGATTGTCAGCAAATATAATGGCTTTGGTAACACAGGCAATGCGGCGAGTCGCTGGTCTGCAGAAGGTGTGAATATTAATAAAATGCCAATAAGGAAAGACTTCTGCCATGATCCTAGAAAAGCAACTGGTGCTTTCCGTCCAATCAGGAAGGCTTTAGGCTATTTCTTAAATTCTGCACTCAGACAGATTATTTACAAGTAAAAAAAAATATTATTATATTATTATATTATAGACAGTTTTCCATCCTCCCTGAGTAGATGTTCCTGCAAGATGATCCCAGGATGAAACCATGAAGCACAGAGAAACTGCAGCTGCAGCTCAGATGGCACGATTAAAGAAGTACAACCTGACTGGAAATCAGCCATTTTGACACCAGTCCCTGAACAAACAGCTGAATTCTTCAGTCTGCAGAAATAAGAAGCAAGAGGGGATTACTCACCACGTGCTCCAGAGGATGAGCGTAGATGGAGACAACCCCAATGGGAGCGGTCCACTCATGATGCTGTTTGTGGAAATGCTTGTAGAGGTTGGGTTGGTGAAACAACCTGAGAGCGTTCAGAAGGAAAAAAAACTCATCTACTGTAAAAGATATGAAGAAATAAACGTGTGTGTGTGTGTGTGTGTGACTCTAAAATAAATGCAGTCTACCTGTGTGAATAGTAAAACAGAATTTCCTCCATGATGGAGAAGAAGGCCAGCTCTATCAGAGCCCAGTGGAAGGTGGGCAGCTCAGGACCACAGGGGTCTCCTCTCCAGCTCATCAGGTAGTATATAGCAACCACCATGGGCCCAGAGATGAACACCTGGTTGAAGAGGACAGTCTGGACAGCCTGGCGTAGCTTAACAGGATCCACCTGAGGGTTGACAGAGGGATTTAAAAAATCCAAATTAAAACTGGTTAAAAAGTTAAAAGCAAACAATTTTACTGCCTTAAACTTAAAAGCATCTAAACGCCCAATTAGGGAGAACAGGGCAGAATCATACCATGTCTAAATCTGAAAACTTTATTTGACCCTTCAACAAAATCTGAAAAAAGAATTACAATTCATTTTTTTCCATATAAATACTATTTATTATCATGTAACAGGTCAAAATTATTATGGTGTAATCTGCTTTCTGGTGCAGGAGACCAGTTATGTGGTGACCAACAGGGCTGGGAGTAATGTTTCTGCCATAAAGTGATGCAAAATGTCTCAGAGACTGTGTGAAATATGACACGTTAGACCTGAAAAAAGGCGTTAAACAACTTGGATTTCTCCCTTTGACCTTTGGATCTCAGTTAGAAACGTGTTTGAACACCAGATAAAACGTTGCACATGGTGCATGTATCACAGCAACGTGAGGAGGATACAATACATTTTTACCACCTGGAATAATATTTCTCCTTTTTAGAAAATATATCAAGAAAACTTTTGCAAACGTTTTTAGGAGGTGGACCGTATGCATGAGGGCAGTGTATGTAACCTATGAACCTTGATGATGAAACCACAAAGATTTAAAAACACCTTATGATGCAACTCCATATATATTTTAAAGTTTGTGCAGTTTAGATGCATTTGACCCATACTTTGAATGAACTCAAATGGATCGTGCAGCACTCGGCCACTAGAGGGAGTAAGATTAACCTTGTTGGCTGCTCCCCTCAGTTAAGATCTGGGCTCTCCCAGTACTAATGGGAGTTATTTATCATCAGAGTTTAGTATTTATTTAACCTATATCATGCAAACAGAGTGGACATGGAGAGAAAATACTTCAGAGACCCTACATGACACTAAGCTGTTATAAAACTAATATACGAAGTGTATGTTTCTTCCTAATGTCCTTATGTGGCATTTCACCCTCATCTGCATGAATGAAGCACCTAGATACAAATGTTCCCTCCGGGATGAATAAAATCATTTTGATTTGATTAATTTAATTAGAAGTAGATACAAACACTTGCCCGTCAGTTTTAAGTTTGACCCCACAGCATTTCTGTGAAGTGCTGAGCTACATAAGGAGCTAAGGAACTGGTTTGACTTGCAGTGCATTTCAAATAATCACAATACTGATGGAATTCCTTTTGTCTGGGTTTATTTTAGCTTTCTCTGCAGCAGGGATGGGCAAACAGTGTTAGGAATGTCCCTGCTGCAACACACCTGACTCAAAGAAATGGGAGCGTTTGATGTTCAGCTCTGCTTGTGGACCAGAGTTACTCATCCCTGATCAATGAGCATTCATGTTGTCCACCTGCTTTTGGTTGCAATTTTATGGTTTTTAAGGCTCAGCATTTACTCTGTCGGTCTGGGGATGGGTCATAAAAATAGAGTGAAGTTATTCAGCATAAGAAAAAGCAGCGGGGATTGACCAGGCCTTGTCAGAGTCTCCTGGTCAGAGACTGGTTTTACAAATGCAGGAGCAGGCTGAGTCAGGTTTGGGGGAACCTTGGCCTTCATCCGGAAGGTTTTCAATGTCTCCCTGTTACAACATACTGCGGCAAATCTTGATAAGCTGTTGGATCCATTTGCTTTGAATCATGTGTGTCGGAGCAGGGATGCATGGAAAACCTGCAGGAATCATGCAGGTGGATCACAGATTAACTGATGCTGACATTGAACAGCTGTGGCTCCCTTTCAAAAATTACATCAGAATTTGGCTTCAGTGTGTTGATAAAATTTGAGTAACAAGTGAGAAACAACTAGTAATGAAGGTTTAGGAAGAATTTAGCAATTGCAAATGCACAAAAGTTATGTTCCTGGTTAAAAAAAACAAGCTAACAATGTTAGCAACTAAACATCTAAAATGCTAAACGGCAAAACTCACGATTATGTACCCACTGTCACCATATATGACTTTACACAACCCTTACATAGCTGGGCGAGTTGGTGTTTTTAGGACTAATGCGATAATGAAATTATCAGAAGATGTACTGTAAGCTTCACACTCTGTGGATCATAAGAAAAACAACCTGAATGTATTATGGCATACATATTTTTATGGGATCCATAAACAAGCTCCCTGTGTTCTCATTGTGTTCTTTCTTATAATCTTTTACTAGATAATCAGAGTGATACCAGACTCTGTTATCGCTAATGTTGCTTTTTATCTAGTGTGCAACAACATCTGCTAATCAAACACAGAGAGAGGACTTTGATCAGATTGGAGTGGTAGCACCGAGGACCTGCTTGTGCAAACACTGTGGTGTTTTTTTAAGTAATAAACAAAGGCTTAAAAAATTATTATAAAAAAATAATAAAAAGTTAACATGAGATCACATTTCATCCAAAACTGATCTGAGGATTTTAGCAAAAGCTCAAAAGCTGAACATTAGAAAGTAAAACAATGACCCACCGGGTTGTTCTTGTCCACCTGGATACGGTATCGAGTGATGAAAGCTGGTTTACCAGTGGTGTCCACCAACAGCAGCAATGCATTGGAAGCCCAGAACACCACTGTGGGAGCCAGCATCGTCCCTGTGCAGAAAATAAGTCCAACAGCTCAACGAGGGCCTGAAGAAACGTCTTAAATGCAAACAGGCTTTCAGATTATATTAAACCAGAACCAGTGGCTTATGATTATACTAGCATAACAACAACATTATTATTATTATTATTATTATTAATAATACTCCATCCATGCAATAATAATAATAATAACAATAGTAATAATGAAATAATAATAATAATATTTTCTTCATCCCTGTAGGGAAATTCAGTATCCCAGCACAGCCAATCTAATTGAACAGTAGCTACTTGGGTGCAGCAGCAGCTAGCTGAACCAGCGCTTCTTTGAAAGCATGTGATCTGTTTTAGCGGTTACATTCTTTTAGATTATCGTTTTTTCTTTAGGAGAGCATCTTTCAAACTTGTTAAAGTGAGATTAAGTTTTAAACTTTCTGGCAAAACAAGAAAAAAATTGTTTCTTGTCTGCATCTTTTTTGGCCATTTAAGTAACGGTTAGCATTGCTAAATGCTAAAACAGAGAGCTGATCATCTGAAGTTTATTTATCGTGGCTTTTTTGTGTGTGCAGCTTAATTCACAGGTGATTTCTGATGGACAAGCCAAAAGAATCAGAGTTCTTGACATGGATGTTGACACCAGAAGTTATGACTGAACGAGACAATTGTTTTGATACTTTACAACCACATCATTAAATTCAAAGAGGCTCCCAAACAAAAGTAACACTTTGTGCAGTTTCATAAGTCCTACTCGTTTCCCATGAAATAAAAATCAAGTCATTTGATCTGGAAAGGTATCAGAGATGCTGCTGGAAAACTTTCCTCCAGCAGATCACAAGTCAGGCTCCAAAGTAATCAATATAAATCCATGACATGAGCAGAGAGTGCTTCACAGAGCATGTGCAAATCGAGCCATTCAACATGATGCAGATTACAGATAATCTGTCCTTTTAGAAAATAAGAGGAAGGTTTGATTTCTTACCCAAGAAGAACAAAGCTGCATCATGACCCTCAAATGCTACGTATAGCTTGGTCCATAAGTTCTGCCAAAAATCTCCTGAAGCTCCCCAAAATCTCTGGAGGTGCCTGAAGGAGGAAGTTTAAAAAAACAAACCTTTATTGTTGAACAAAAACAGTCATCTAGCCATGATTTCTGTACATGTCATTTCAGCTCTATTCACATCTGTATTGCCATCACTATGCCTGGTTTCAACCAGTGGTTTGGTATTACGGTGTCCCAACCTATGGTCCAAACCCACACCGAGCAACTACCTGATGCTTCATCATCAAAGCCTTAATAAATAAAAAAAAAGCATCTCCATCACCTGCACATCCTCTGATCTCACTCTGTAACGTCCCTGAACTCATCATGTTCATGCCTTGTTAAACGTCCAGTCAGGGTGTATTTTGAAAAAGCCACCACGGCCGGTTTTTTGCATCTTCACAGCTTTTTCTGAAGCCATGACCATATTTGGGCAAGAGGAAGAAGCACAAGTGTCATGTAACAAAAAAAAAGCTTCAGATAAACTTTAAATGTTCAAAAATGTTCACCATGTTTAGATGGATATTAGTGTCTGACCAGTAGGCAGCAGGCAGACGTCTCGGTTTGATGTCCACCGGGACAGAAACAAACCGTCTTCAAAAGCTGACCTCAGTTTCTCTAAATCCCTCTAAAGAGGGAAGTAAAGAAACATTTTTTGTTCTTTAAAGTTTATATTTGACTGTGCAAAAAAAATGGTTTCTCAAGCAGTATAAGGAAGTGTGTATTCCAGAATAACACACTTCTCTTAATCCAATGCAGACATTGATCCCTGCAGAATTGACTTGTAAGCATTTTGAAATAGCAATTTAAAAATTGGCTGCTCACGTGCACACGTGTTCACGTGCACTCAGACACTAGGACAGCTCCTATTGGTCCGGTACTAAAGTCTCTGTTAGCATCCTGTGGCTTCTGGGTTTATATTGAATTATTTTATACATTACTAAAGTTTTCCAAGGTTTTACATCTAGTGATTTATCAGACTTTCTTTAAATGTATGAACGTCCCAGCGCTCTCAGGTCCTCAACAGGTAACATTTTATTCTACAAGTTGAGACCAGAATTTGTGGCTGTGCTGCATTTAGTAGTTATGGTCCTTTTTCACGGAGCAGTCATCCTCAGGAGCAGAGGACTGTTATTATTAATGCAACGATAGGTACTGATGATGAAGACTGTGTTTTTGGTTACTATATGTATAAATTCATTTATTTATTTATTAAATACCTCTTTTGCAGCCAGTAAGATAACAGCTTGATTTAATTGTAACAATGGAAAGCACTTCAGGTCCAAATGTTCTGAATCAAAAATGTGTTTGACAAGGCAAGATGATTGATGAGACAGCTAAGGTAAGCACTGGTCCAAACAGATCAGTACCAGCACCGGGAGCTCATTTATCAACACCTAAAATAACTCGAGCAAAACGATGTTATGTCACTTTTACATATAATAAATATTACCATTACCTTTCCACGTCCATGTTGCAGCACAAACTGCACCATCCTCTGCAGGTAAAGCTGCAGGTGAGTGTTTCACACACCCCTCATTGAAAGATTGATCTTTATTTAGTGTTTGTTCCTGCTCTGTTGTGTCTGATCAAGTTATATATAGTGTGCCTACATTTAATTTCCTAAAGCTTTAGGTCCATCACTTTCCACCAGATCCTGTGATTCTGTTACGTCTGCTTCCGCCCTATTATCTCTTACCTTCTTCATTCTTGTCGACGCAGATCTAGAAGTACCATGTCTACATCTGCTTGTCTTGTCTAGTCAGGTCTCAGCTAGTTGTCCCTGACATCCAATCCGAGCGCACCGACCGTTACGTTATTATGTGTAGCAGGTAACATGTAACGGTGTGATGTTCTGGTGGGTAAACCTGAATCTCTGCTCTCATGTGTCACCTTTTGTCTTGTTTATGCAAACTTAGTCTCACTCTTCTGTTCAGTTTAACTCTTACTCCCTATTTTTATTTTGTTGTTCTTGACTCTGAATTATTCACAGGGCCGCACCTTAAATCTATTCAGAAGGGGCTGCTGGTTTTGCTATGGGGGGGCTTTTACCATGTCAATGAGTTGCCGAACGCAGCCAAGAACAAGATTCCAGATCCGATGACAAACGCTGCTTTCTTCACAGAGTCCCACAGTTCTCCAGGGCCATCCTGGGAAGACAATAAGCAACCACTGTGTTAGAAAGTGCAATCGAACAATGATGAGCTGTACAAATGTTTAAAGATAAAAACAAACGTGGTGCAGAAATGACATAAAAACACAGCCTGCTGTTACTGAAACCAGTGAGAAGGTTTTCATTGGAATATAGGCGTGAGGGTGCCTTTAGGTCATCGCCTAAAGGAGAAATGACACAACAGAGCATGAATGACGCTCTCTTTTCTGCTTCCTGACATGAACAAACAAATGAGATCTCACTTGAAGACCTGAAAGTGATTCCTCGTTCAATTTTTCACAAATGCATGGAGTGTCGGAAAACTTTTGTCCACAGCTGGTTATGCCAGCGTGCTCAACAGGACATTTATACAAAGCAAGTTATGCACCGTTCAGACTGAGAGAAAAGTAGTTTAGTTCACTCTGCAGGAATTAAGTCCCTGGAGTGATATCCTATTCTTCACTTTCACCCGGTGTCCCTCAGCCCACTGCTGCAACCGTGGGAAGAATGTCAAACAAATGTTAAATGGGTCTCACTACTCAGCTTTCCAACTCTTCATTCTGTTCAAGGCGCCATCAAGATCAACGATTTTTTTAATTTTATTTCAGAGAAATAAAGCCTCCAAACATTCTCAACAGAACTCCTCTCTTGTGCAAATGAGAACATGAACAGTTGCCTCATAGTTACTGATAATGTGACCATGTGCACATTATGTGCTACTGGGTCTTTGCTTCCCGCAGGGTTTTCAGATATTGGCTCCGGTTTCAAGAAAATGCAACTTTTCAGGTTGAGCCTGTTGCAAATAGTAACATATCAAACAATAAAGGAGTCAGATGTGGGTTTATAGAATATAGAAAATGTGCTGGGAAATGTCCAATAACAGAGCAATCAGTTATCAGTGAATAAAATTAGAGGAATGCTTTCAAAAGGTTTTTTTAAAAAAGATACTTTTTGTGTTAATATAAGCACACAAACAACATAAAGGCCTCCTTTATGCTTCTGATTCCAGCTAAAGCTTCATCTGTACAAGATGCATCAGTCAGACAACCTAAATTCATACAGTGGACAGTTTGAACAACAGATAGAAGATAAGTTATCCACAATTTAAAAGCTCTTCACCTGAAAACAGTAATGCAACTAATTACCATGGAAAGTGAAAAAAGAAAACAAAATGCACAACAGATGAAGAGCTGGAGTGCTTATGAGTCACTGTGCTTTGCTACTGCAGACCCGCCTGCTACTCATCCATTATATGATTATAGCAGCAAACATTTCAGGCCGGCTCAGCAGGAGAAGCACAGAGCAAGAGGTTTGGATGTTGCTAGTTTTACCTGTCGGTTGCTGCTTGTGGCGCTGGCCTCAGCTGTCCTCCTCTCTGTAAACACAACCCAGTTCAACTTTATTTTCCAGTTAGAATTGGGACAGTTTTATTTACAGGACTACTGCAAGTT
Source organism: Kiunga ballochi (assembly GCA_037177335.1). Lineage (NCBI taxonomy): Eukaryota > Metazoa > Chordata > Actinopteri > Atheriniformes > Pseudomugilidae > Kiunga > Kiunga ballochi. Next base: position 16,460,350 of record JBAMIG010000016.1, on the reverse strand, counting down.
AAGTAAAAAACCAATCCTGTTCAAACCCAACAGATTCCTTATCCCAAACACACTTATGGTAGGACGCTGAAATGGGCATGTTCTGCAATCCCAGCTCCCAGTTACCAGAACAAATTCCCATTTTATGGGTTAAAAAAAAGTTTCCATTAATTTGTCTCAGAAATAGTCTGACACGCTAAAATATTACTGGCAATTTTATCATAAAAATGTTAAATAAACTATAGTTGATTCCAATAAAATTGCCATTTCTTTTATCCCGACAATAATTATCTAAGTGCAGTGTTTCCTGGCAAAAACTTACAGCTACAGGATTATATATAATCCTATTATAATCCAACCTTACAGTGAGTGTGCAGTTTTTCATTTTAACAACCACCTGTTTTTTTTTTCCTAAGTACACTATATTACTGTTTGCAAAAAAAAACAAAACAACAACAACAACAAAAAAAAAAAAAAAACAGCTGATCTGTAACTAATTATCTTTTTTTTATTATTTATTAAGCCATTAATAAATTTGTGGATTTGGTTGTTGTTTGGTAATGTACAAAAAAGTAATCATACTAAAAGCAAATCTGTCACGTTATCATAAAGCACATGATGACTGTAAATTCCTTCATTTGTCATCTTTACAAATTAAAACAAACTAGTGTGATGTATTGGAATCAATAAATATGTTTGATGTATTAAAATTAAAGTACATATTACTGGAAATAATGTAAAACAAATGCTCAAACAATAATTTGATCATATAAATGACTTTCTGACAGCTGAATTATTGGATAGAAACTGATTATTGTTTCATTTTCACATTTTCACAGTAATATGACAAGTGGAACCTTTTAAATGATGAGGCAGTAGCTGTATTTAATGACTTACTGCTTTCTATGACAATAATATAAACAAAATATTACAATGGTTACTATAATTTAATTTTATACGTGTTTACAGTTTGGGTATTTAATTAAAAATCCACGTTACAAATATTAATGCATTTAAAACGTTATTATTTAGATATTACAAGGTAGGATACTTGGATGTTATAATAGAATACATACGCTTGGCTTATTATTTTTTATTTTTGCTAAACTATGAAGTTTGTGTGTTATCTACTCATATGTTGGTTCTATTTATACTAAATAATCAATGTTAAAAACAAAATGCACGTCATAATGCTTAACAAAAACAAAGGAGTGACAAGTCTTCTTTGTTTTCCTGAACGCACCATATCTATTCACAGTGCTCTTATAAAGATAACTACAATCCTTTCGACTTAATCGATCCTAACGTGGTCATGATGAAGATTGACTCACCGCTGACTGTTGTGTCCACCGGCATTGTTCCTGTTTTCTTCTCGCTCCGGCTGCACGAGCTCACAGCAGCAGTTTATTTACAACGACTAGCGACTTCTGATTGGCCGATCAGTGGTCAGCTGACCGGAAAAATGGCTCCTGTCTGCTAAAGTGTTTTCCTCCCATCCACATGATTTATCCAGGTGAAGGTTGAAACGCCACATGGAGGCTGGTTCCTGAACTGATTATACAACACGTGAAGTTTTAGGTGGGGCACGATAGACTCGCAAGAAAAAAATAATATTAATAATAAGGACAAAATTAGTTTTTGACTAATATTTTTTCTTATAATTTCTTTGCCCCTGGGGTAATTCATCTTTGGAGCAAAATGTCTGCTATTTTTTCTTTGACATTTTCTAGTTTCTAAATAAGGAGGGAAAATCTTCAAAAGCTTCGCTCCATCTCCCAGATCCTTTCAATTATGCAGTGTTTGTTATACATGGTTGGATATCCTGAGGGTGAAACCCACCTGAGGGAAATCATCCTTCATGCTTTTCTTTCTAATAAGATAGAAAAAGCAGATGTTTGAGATTCTCATCAGCTGTAAACATTAAACCTTGAGTGGATTCTCCAGAGAGTTTGTGTAACAAACCCTTTGGCGTGTCAGGTTCTAGTGTTTACAACACTGACCCTGCTAAAGTATTTATGTTTCATTGATGGTGAAGTAGCCACTCAGCTGGGCTCATAAAACTGGACCAGTTGTTTACCATTAGAATAATTGGGGGAAATCCTTTTTTATGTGCTGGTATTGCTAATGTGATTTAATAACGTCAAAAATAGCCATTCATGAACTTACCCCTACATTTCTTTGTCTGACCACATCTTCGATTATCACTTGATAGCTGAAAATAAGCCCAGAGAGCTGTCTGCTGTGGCCACATGTGGCTCAGTTATCAATATTTATTACAGGAGAACAGCACCTTACGTAAAATCACCACAATCTTCAACAGTCGTGTTTTTCAGAAACAGCATTTCTGTACAAACATCAGATAGCATCAGGTAGTATCTCTGTGGTACTTAATTGAAGATAACTCCAAATGGATTTATGTGTCCACAAAATAAGTAATTTGACTGAATCAGATCATTCTGTGGGATGAATGATTAACAAAGTCATGTCATTTCATTGTTCAGGTTTTCACTTGGTGTTACTAGGTTTTTTTTATATTAAAACACTAATAAAGTGTTATTATTATCTAATAACAGTTAACCCTGTAAGATGAGTCATTTTAAGCACGGCAATAAAAGAAAAAAAGTTTTGATCAGGCGGAAATCTACGATTATGATTTGAACTGTTTGCTACCGAATTTCTCGCACACAAACCTGACCTTGAATATCTCCCTGTTTTTATTGTTGCAAATATAATTATGCAAAAATATTGTAGTTATTTTCTTATAATCTACACTATTTTATGACATCAAGAGAAAAATTACAGAAGAAGTTTATTTAAAATAAATATTTGCATTGCCCTGCACATGGAAATTATGTGTAGGAGTACATGTTTGCATGAGGCAAAGAGGCAAATAGAGAAGTTTTAGCACGTAGCTCATGCCTGACCTCCGGTGGAAACATGCTACTACAGCATCAAGCGTTGCTTTGCATGTTTATGAAGCCATCCTTCCAAAGGATCTAAATATGTCTGGAAAAGCTTGAATTTTCTCTTCAGATGCAGATTTTTGGACATCAATTATTTCTATTTCTTTCATTTGGTCTTTCCACTTCCCACCTCCCTCAGCTGGTGAGATAACAGTAACGTTGCAGGTTTTTAGGATTTATCCAAACTTACAAATGTTGCATCACATGTCTGCTTCAAAATGTCTACATTGTAAACGAAAGTAAGAAAATTATTATTGGTGGTTAGTATTTCCAATTAGTTAGAGAAGCCTGTCTCGTAGATCTGTGACTAAAGAAAATAAGTAAATGAGTTTAAATAAAGATTTCTTCAGCATGCCAATAGAGGGAGTCTGATCACCTCCTCATTTACCACAGTTTGAGACGTAGCTCACAATGCAAATTAACACTAATATTGGTCACAAACAGGGTCATCATACTACATTTAGTCCCTAAATACAAAACTTATATGAGACTGACAACAAATGTAAAGCAATGTCCAAACTCTACCTATGAGTAGAGACGGGCCATTCCCTCAGAAGTCTGTTTCACCCGGATGGTGTCGAATGAAACACCGTCTTTGGTGCCATTTCATTCATTGTGAGAGAACTATAAGGATGGAGAATGTAAACAAAACAATCCCAATATGGAAACATTTTGACCTTTGTCTCCCACAAAGGAAGCTGTTTCATAAAACGTTTCCCTGCAACTGTTGTGAAAATTAAATAGTTATGGAAAATAAAGAAAATGCAGTGAAATAAAACTGTTGTAAAGTCCAACTAGTTTTTAAAAACCATGGCTAGTTAATCTGCTAATCATGAAGGGTCATACCTCTAAAACACTGATGATGAAATGCCTATTATCTCACCTTACAGTGCAAACCTATTTTAATTTATATAATCTTTTAAGTCATTTTAGGTAGTGACAAGATATTTTAATAATAAAATAACATTTAAAATGTAACATGTTCATGATTGAACAATGAATCTCTAAATAAAAACAGCTTATAATGGAATTTATGGCTTTGCGTTAAAATTAAAATAATAAAAAATGTGGGATTCCCCTGAGATTTTCTACCTGTTGCAAATACATTTGACCAGATTTTCTTAGGCATCCCTAAATGCACCACCCCTGGTGCAGAGTAGTGATATCTCTTTTTTTCTTCCCAAACTAAGAAACTGGTTTACGGCTGCACCGCAGTCTCCCTGATCCTGTGTTGTCCTGTTTTGTCTTTGTGTAATCTTGGACTGGGCTGTACTGGAATGTTAATGGGAAAATGGCTCAATAATAATAAAAGAATATCTCATCTGAATAGATTGTATTGTATATTTTGGTATTCTCTGTTTTTTGGGGGGATTTGAAGCTTCAAACCTTTTATCGAAAACAAGAAATGCCTCAAAAGCTTCACAAAACTACATCTAAAGTTTCAATGTCTATGATTCCACATGCCACTCTAACATCACCTCTGATAGGCCGGCATGGTCTGCTGTCTTTTTCAGCTTTACTCCATTGATAAAAGGAACAGTCCTTAATACTCCGACCAACCTCCTTTATGTATCATCAATGGATTTATGACTGATTTATCTCAGACTTCTTGGTGATCTTTCCAACAACAACCCTTGTTTACCCATCTATTAGTCCAAACCATGTTACTACTTTCACAGACATTAAAAAGGGTCATCAATTCATTTCCCTTCATCTCTTTATCCAAGTCACTAAACGGTAACTGCATAACCAGCAAACACTCAGGGCATCCATTAAGCATGAAATCCCATCATAAAAAATACACAAAAGCAAAACAAAAAACCACATGAAGTGCACAACAGAAAACCCCAAAAACAACCCACAGTAACCACTAATCATAACACAACTAATACATTAAAAACTGACTCAATTCAGAGCTGAAATCTCTTAAACTGCATCAGCCAGAAGAATAAAGGGATCAAAGCAGGCCGTTGGTGTTAGCACACAGCTGGATTTAATTATTTTCATCAGCTTTGTACAAACATCATGCACAAGTTACCAAGTGCACAAACTTCACAAACCAAAACAACATTTAATAGATGACCCATGTTTGCTCTCTTCTTGTAGCAACGAAAAAGAGACACACAAGTAGGAATCAAAGTTTCACGATGTATTAAGCTGTTCAAGACTTCAGGGGCAAAGGTTAACATAATAGGTTTCAGAAATCAGCCAAATTTAACACAACAGACCAAAGTAGTGGAATGAGAGCAGATAAGGACTAAATTGAAGCCAGAGTATCTTTTGTATTTGCAGTGGGTCCACAGGTGTTCCACATCACAGTCATCAACCAGCAGCAGAACCGACACAGAACCGGCCACCACCAGCAGGAGTCATACCTTCACTCCACACCTGAAAGCTATCTGAATAATTCTACAGCTCTGTTATTAGCTGGTGAAAACCATTATGCTCCATGTATTGTTGGTCTTGAGTGAAGAGCTAAAAGGGGCCAGTCACGCGCACAGGTTGATGACTCCAGAGTTGCATCATATTAAAAATATCAGGTACAAAAATAATAAAATGCATTAAACTGGGTGTAAACTTTCTGTGCATAATGGTCTTAGATGGATAAATAAATAAAAGTAGAAAAATACAGCATTTCTGTACAAACACATGTAGTGTAGCCAAGAGTCCAACACCTCCAGTGAGTTTCCCTGCTGCAAAGCATCTCAAATCAGTTGGTAATTAGCAGATTTATGCAGTTTAATTTTAGGTTTATCACAAATTTGCTAAGTCTGTGTGTGTCAGAGTGTTGCATTGTGGAAACTTCTAAATCCAGCTGAACTGTGGTTCTGGAGGACCAGAGTTGGCCTTCCCTAGTGTAGCGACACTACATTTAATGGCTGAAATATGCACGTGGTGAACTATTTCTTTTTGGTGCACTACTTTGTAATCATCAAACACTTTTATTCTGACCTTGAGAATTAAATTCCAAATAATTTGGGGGGGGGGGGGGGATTTCAGTTTATATGATAATCAGTTTCATAACACAGTTTCACAGTTTGGACACAGATTTGGATTTATGTGTCCAAACTTGACTGATTATGTGTGTGTGTAAATGGTAATGGTAAGCTAGAGCCACATAGCTGTGATTTTGCATGGTAACATAAACTCTGCGTTCAGTCGTTTTTAGGATGAATATCTTAAATGTGATTGTCACCGTGCTGGCATTCGCCATTCCAGCTAAAGCTAGGCCTTTGCTTCCATTTCACATGTAGACAAAGTGAATGTACAAAGGGTTAAAGATCATCTCCGCAGCGGCTTTGCTCTCTGCTCCCAGCGCTCGCGCTCCGCGGGCAGCGCGCTGGCTCGCTCCGATATTTCAAGTCGCTGTGGATTGTGGGAGTCGGGGACACTGCCCAGGCTTGTTACTGGAGAACGGGAGACGTTTTTTCCCCCTGCTGTGCTTATTTTTTTTGTAAGTAACCCTCTTGCTTTTAATACCTCCCTTTAAAGTCTGTCACTTTCACCGTGTATCGCTCGAGCAGGTATCCGCGCGCTTAAGTGAGCCGTTAACGTTGCCATTTCGTGCTTTTCTGGCATGGAGGCCGACCGCGGAGACCGTGTTGCTGGAGCTGACAGGCAGGAAGGAGGAGCGGGCAGCCGCCAGTGTTATTTCAGGGAAAGGACGTTGACCTGAGCGGAAAACCCGCAGTTGGTTTGACAGCTTTATTTTAGCGGTTAGTCGAGTCGCTCACTGTGTGTGGAAAACAAATGCACCCGCACGAGACACCCGGAAGGTTGTAGACATGCGGAAATCAGTGGGCAGCTGGGAGAAATGCCCACAGTGGCGGTTAAAGCCACCTTCACCTGGCCGGAGTGAGGGGGAAATGCCGCAGATGCCTCACAGCAGCCTGAGCGTGATTTCCGCTTAATAACGTCGTAACTGTCACGGTTATGTTTTATTCACCGCACCGTGTTGGCATCAAAGCGGGATAAAGGGGGGTCCTGGCCTGCACAGGGGCTATTGATCACCAGTGACAGACAGCTAATTTCATTTACAGTCTTCTTTGTGTCATGAAATCTTTTACAGGGTTGACTTGTATTGTGAAAGTTTTTATTACAGATAAAGCAGCAATATAATATCATTCTTATGATAAAGCATGATGAAATAATTGACCCTTCCTAGACTCTGAGGATGATGGCATCTAATGAATAAAATATTTGCTTACTGAAGGGCTCTTATAATCAGCATCTTCCTGCACAGTGTGACATATATGCTGCTTTTTTGCAGAAATGTGTTGACTATAAAACTAAAAGCATATCCTCCAACTTCATATTGGTATAAGTCAAATGACAAAGCTGTAAAATGCATTGTTCGATGATTAAAAAAAATCATTTTTTTACTTACTATGCTTCATGAAACCCCCAATTTTTAGGACAGTTATCAGAAAAATAACTCGAAGATCTTAAGATTTTAAAGCATGAATTGTATCTTTTGACAACAATCAGTGTTTTTTTATTTATTGAACTGATTGTTATGAATATATTGGTGGACTGTGGCTGATATTTACTTGCAGAACCTGACGCCGGTAGCAGTCTCAGCACCATGTCCAGCCGAGGAGGAAAGAAGAAATCAACCAAGACGTCCCGGTCCACCAAGGCCGGGGTCATCTTCCCTGTGGGGCGCATGTTGCGTTACATCAAAAGGGGATTGCCTAAATATCGCATCGGTGTGGGGGCTCCAGTCTACCTGGCGGCTGTCCTCGAGTACCTGACTGGTGAGGTTGAGATTTACATGCAGGAAAATATTTGTATACTGGGAACAACTGGGCAGCTTTATTGTCCTGAGACAATTTGGACATTTGTAGGCATAGAAAAGATGATAAATCATGGCAAGTGTTATTGTTATTTAAATTCTAAATTGGTGTGTATATATAAAATCAAACGTATGTACAGATAAAAAGCCATGATTTGAACATTGCATATAATAAACCTTATATTTAATTGGAAATAACCAAACACAAAATATTAAATGTACATGTGTTAGTAAATGCTCATTTAAGCAGATAAATAAAAAGAGAATTTTAAAGTGCGTCTTTCTGGGGAATAGGTTTAACCCTATGTAAGGGACAAAATGTGCAAAGAGTTCAACAATATTAAGAATAATGTTTTATTATCTTCAGATACAAAAATGTTGGTGCTGCCAAATTTATGGCAAACGGACTCAACATGAACAATTCACTCAGATGATTCTGTTTATACCATTCTTGCTTGTAAACCCTAAACTAGACTCAAATGATCATGTTTTTTAGACTAATCTTTGAGTTAAAAACATGCATATTATGTATATTCCCTTAACACTCCAAAGCCGTGTTTTTAGTGTGAAGGTAAAAGCAGAACCTCGACCCTTTTAAGCACAGCCAACATATCAGAATTTTAGGAGAGCCCCAGTTGCCAGATTGTGAGGGTAAATTATTTAAAGTGAGTTTAAGCACCATAAATATTAGAAAAAAAGAAACTATAATATGATCTGTGATAAATTATAATATTCCTGGATCAGTAATTGTAGATTTGCTATACTGAGTCTCATAATAAATGCTATATTTTGTGGCTGGATTTTAAACCTCCTGGGTGGGATATAAATACCTGGAAAACCTGTATTAGTTACCCAGATGGAAAGCTATTGATCAAAATTTACCTCACAGTTACACACTACCATTACTGAGACATATTTAATGGCATTAGGGGCTCAGTAGAACTGGAGATTTTGTGGATTTTTAAGGGTTAATAAAGCTGAATTCCCAATGAAGCTGCACTCATAAGCATATTTTTACACATCTTGCATAATAAAAGTGAAACGGTCAAAAATGGTGCCTAAAACAAGCCAATAAAACATTTTGAACTATATGTAAATTTTAAAACTGAGGCTTTGCTTTAATGAATCCTGATTTTATCGCTACAGCATCTTCTGACAAAATGATAAGATTACTTCATTTACAAATAAGTGGCTGATTGTACTTTAAAACACCAAAGAACAGTTTAATAAAATCCTAGTTTAGGAGTGACTTATATTTTTTATATATATATTATGTGAAGTATATTATTTGATCATATTTCTTTACTTGTGTTTTTTAAATTTCAATTGAAACAAAAAAAAAACATAAGTTTATTATTTTATCAGTTAATTTTCTCCTTTCTCTGAAGTCTGTTTGATTTTGTTTCAGGATACAAACTGATCCCCTGAAGTATTCATGTTCCAGAGCAGAGGTGCCCAAGTTCAGCCCTAATCCTGCAACTATTAGGTGTAACCCTTGTCCCACACAGCTGAATCATATGAATAACTTCTTCCTCTGCAGCGCTGGCTGACATGCAGAAGAGGGCTTATATGCATTTATATGATTCAGGTGTGTTGCAGGATGGTAGATCTCAGGGACTGAACGTGGGCACCGCTGTTCATGTTTATGTATAAATTCCTTTGACTTTAATTTTGTCCAATATTTTCATAGCTGAAATCCTGGAGTTGGCAGGTAATGCAGCCAGAGACAATAAAAAGGGCCGTGTAACACCAAGGCACATCCTCCTGGCCATTGCCAATGATGAAGAGTTAAACCAGGTCAGTGTCTAAACAAGTACAAAGTTCATGGATTGGGCCAAAAATACTCATCTTTGCTTTTTATCTTTATGTTAGTTGCTGAAAGGTGTGACTATTGCAGCAGGTGGAGTCCTGCCCAACATCCACCCAGAGCTGCTGGCCAAGAAAAGGGGCTCTAAGGGCAAACTGGAGACTCCGGTCTCACCTGCCCCTGAGAAGAAACCTAAGACGGTGAAGAAAACGGTAGCTAAGAAACTGAGTGGGAAAAAAGCAGGAAGGAAGGCTAAGGTATGTGTTTGTGTGAACACGCCTAATCCATGATATCTTTGATTGCATCAATAATTCATATTGATATTGTAGTATTGCTGTCATATTTAGAAACACTTTGAGCCTGATGAACGCTGCTTGTGTCAGCAGTAAAAGAAGAAACGTGGTCATTGTGTATATTCCTGTGTGTGTATGTATATGTATATATATATATAATTTTGCTTTTAAAAAAAAATTATTAAAACAACCCGTGATAATTTGTTTATATGCAGGAGGTCAGAATCTGTGATTCCAATTTTAAGCTTTTAAGATAACCAGAAGGATTTAACATTAACAGTTTAGCTTGTTAATCCATTTATAAGCAAGCTATAATCAAATTAAGATAAGTTTACACACACACAATTTCTTTTCTTTGAATGAATGAAGATGGATTGTTTAAGCAAACAGGGAAACAGAAACTGCAAATAAAAAGAATAAAACAAGTTTTAGTGTAAAAAAAAAAAACAGATGAAAAGGATTTCTCAAAAGCAATGTTTAAAAGAAGACTGACTGGGTGAGCCTGTAGTTCTGCTGTTGTTGGTTTACGGACAAAAGCATAAGCAGCACTGGTTGCGCTGGTTTATTTGTGTGGTTGTTTTCATGCAGTATGTTCTGGAGAACAGCAGAAAATATAACATGAGTGCACATGTTCATTTTTTTGAGAGAACAAAACAGCCATGAACGTCCATGAAAGCACTTAGTAACACTGGCTTTTTAGACACACATGGATGGATTCAAGTGGTAGGGATGAACCGGACAGGAAGAATAAATGAACACTGGTGCTGACCTCCAGTCTCCCCACAGAAGGACTTAGATGAAGATTGTGATGGTGAGAAATGGTGTCACATGCCAGCGTGTGCTGTGTGTCTTCAACAGAGACAGGGTGATGCGAGCAAGGCAGCATCAGCTGACAGCACCACAGAGGGATCTCCCGCTGACAGCTTCACTGTGCTCTCCACTAAGAGCCTCTTCCTGGGTCAGAAGGTCAGTTTTCTGTCGGCTTACAGATCCAATTATCCATACAGGTCTGAGCCAGTTATTCAGAAACTAAAGGAAACCATGAGACTGAACCTGGTTAGAATATAAACAGATGCACTGATAAATTCTGCTTCATATTTCCCTGTTTAAATTTAACTTTTCAATTCAACTTTATTTATAAAGCCCAGTATCACAACAATAAACAGGTCTGTGAGGCTTTTTGAGGAAACTTTCTTTCTGTGAGCCAAACAAACTGTTTTCTCTTTTGGGCTGCAAGAACCGAACAGATAAGAAATGAATGTCTTTTCTCATCTTTGGTGGTTAATGTGAAATATGTCCAAGTTGTTTTAGGGCTTTATTCTACACAAACCCTTCATAACTGAGTTAAATCTAAAATATTTAATCAGTCAAACGTTATAAAACTGTGTTGGTGTTGTTTCTCATAGAATAAGCCGCTTTGTTATAAAATATCTTCCCCCAACCTTTAGAGTATTTTAGGCCCGTTAGACTTTCCAGACTTCTTACACAATACTACAGTAAATATACTGTCTGTGAGCATAAAATAGAGTTTTACTTCAAAGTATTTCTTGGCATGAGTATGAAATGGATTTAAGAAGTTTAACTAATAACTTTATGAAGCAGAGTATAAGACTGAAAAATGATGCAAAAAGGGGCTCTGGTTTCCTCTTTACTGATTTCTAAAACTACTATAATTAAGGATGACTTTTGATTAGTTTATATTTAAGGTTTAACTAGTTTCTCTTGGATATTTGTAAGGTAGGGCTGGTATTGCAATATTTTTTTATCATGATACATAATATGTCTTTATTCTTTAGAATATCCTATAAAACACTGTTACATGTTAATTTTAGCATTATTTGCATATATGTAGGTAATGTCTGTACAAACCAGCTGGCAGAGAGCACGTCTGAGGTTATGTTGTGCCAACAATGTGAAAAAAAATCAGCATTTTACACCCATGTCCTCCTGTGAGCATTGGTTGTAGTTTTCCTTCTCTAGTTAAACCGTCATCCTTCAGGGAAATACTTCCAGCTAAACAATCAGGATCTCCTCATCATTTTAGACATATCTAAGATGTTTTATGGCTTTAAATGGATTCATTGTCCATCTCTTAACTAAACTAGGAGCTATCGGCAAAAGCAAACCTCTGCAAAGCTCTTTTAAAGCTTTTTTTATACCGGTAATTGTCTGTGTTAGTTTTAGTCAGAAGCTCTAATGGCAAAATGATCTGTCCATATTAAAGAACTGTAAAAATACTTAACCAGATGTTGGTTTTGATTAAAATCTAGTTACTTGTTTGTTAAATAATTTGAGATGATGTTAAAATGTCATCAACATTTATCCATATCTCACCAGTTTTGTTGCTAACAGACTAAAAAACTTAGCTTAGCTCCAGCTTGGTAAAAGTAACTAGCTAGATATGCAAACTTTGTCCCCAGTTTGTCCTAAAATAGCCTGTTGTGGTCTTTAGGAAAATGGCTCAATGCTGGAAAGTGTAGCTGACCACAGTTTACTGCAGCTGCTGAAATAGTTAGGTGATAACAGCATTTATCAAATCAATGAACAGAAAAGTTTGTGTTGCCATGTTTTATCTCCAGAATATCATCTTCCAGCATGTTGCTCTTGTTTTCAGTGCCAGTGTCTCACTCTTTTCTTATCTCTGCTTCTCTTTTGGATGAAGGGTTACTTAATGATCAGACATTGCATTTAAACACCTGTTGGTAATATGTAGTATTATTATCATGAGGTGCTAATTGGGTGTAACGTATACCTTGTTACTTTTTGCCATGTTATTGTCGCTTTTAGTGATGTTTTTTTTAAACAAACCTGCTGAAAATGTGATTAAAATAACTTCATTTGGTTGAAAGACCTAATTAGAAGCCAATAATGGACTTCTGACTGGATCTTGTGTTGCTCATAGCAGTATTTTAGCTGCAGTGTGATACTTTTTCCATCTCACATGTTTAATGTTTACCTCCTAGTATTGCTGTGTCTCAGGCGCTTTCCTGTCTTTACATTATGCAAATCTTTCTGCTTCCAGTTTAATTGATCTAAAATTTCCAGGTATCCCTCTAATCTGCAAACTGAATCTGGTTTTAATGGCTTTGCTTCCTCACCTCTTCCTCCTCGCTCCACCTCCTTCTCGGCATGCCTGCCTCCCCCACCTCGCCCTCCCCCTCCTCCTCCTTTGCAGCTCAACCTCATCCACAGCGAGGTCAGTAACTTGGCTGGCTTTGACGTGGAGGGGGTCATCAACCCCACTAATGCTGATCTTGAACTTAAAGATGATCTAGGTGAGCTCCCCATCCCTCCCCCCCATCCCCGTCCTCGCTACTTGGTGCTAATGAGCTTTGAGAGCTAAAATCCTTGAATGTTTAGCAGATGAGTTGGTTATGACAAACTGCCTCCCCCAGATGTGTTTATTCATACTGTGTACAGAAAGCATCATACATGTGTTTTAGGTCACATTTTTATGGACAGAGGAAGCGATAGGAAGAGACTCGGCTTCTTATTAGGAGAAACTCTGAAGATTATTAATCTTTGATCATCCTTGGTGATATGTTGTTTTCCTATTAAAATAAAAAATAGGATAAAAGTTTAAATGAATGATCTTATTTAGAAAAAACATTTTTTATTATGAATTTGTCCCAATAATTAATCTGAGGAAAGCCTGAAACCATATCAGTCAGTTCTTATAATACACAGTAATATGATGCAACAGAGACCACGCTCGCTGGATGGCATCTTAAGATATTCAATGTGATTCCTCAAAGACTTAATTAATTTCTTAGATTAAAGAAAAAGACATTCAAGGATTTTCCTGAAAGCTTCTCAGAGGTGTTACCCTGTTTGCTCTTTCTGTTGTGTAAACATGTTACAGCTCATTCCAGACTGTCATCCTTTCAGTCGGCTGCTTCACGTTTGGGAAACTTGTAAATGTGAAATTTCCAGCATCTTGTGTTGAAACGGATGAGCAGATTATCCTGTTACAGAGTGCAGTCGGGTTGAGAGGTGACTCATCTGGAGTGTCGTCATTAAACGTGGGTATCAGGATAACACAGCTGGACTGAAAAGTAGTTTCCTATTTTCTGCTGTTTGAATGGGAAAAATATAAATTACAAGAGTCTCTTGTAATTCTCTCTTTCATTCATTTAAGTTTAGTGTAAAATGGACTTTTATCTGTATTTACTTCCGGGTTAAAGACGAATCCAGCCATCTGTGTGGTCCTGCTTCCATGTTGTAACATGATCCTGTTGCCTCCTTGTTACCTGTGATGTCTTCAGCCAATAAGGAGTGCGCACCTCTCTGTCTCTGTCTGTTTTTTTCCTCTTTTTTCCACATATAGTCACGTTTTATTACACCTGGTCACTCACTGTGTTTTTTACCACCATTTTGTTGCCTGTTTGTCATTGTTGTTGTCTGTAGTTGCAAGTTGTCCAAGCCGACATATCCATCATGGAGAGCGACGCTGTCGTTCACCCGACCAACTCCTCCCTCTATACAGGTGGTGAAGTAGGTAAAGGAACTCCTGAAGTCCACAACTGTCTTTCTGCTGTCCTTCTGCATGTCCAGATGGTCAATGTTGCAGTCTGTGGACAAACACCGGCAGCAGCAGTTTTTTTTTCCTTATTTGCTATTGTCAGCACTCCTATACAAAAGTTTTTGCCAAAAGGCAGATTGGCTTATGGTTTTTACTCTAAATATTCAATATATTTTGGTTACACATTGGACTGTGCTGCATCATGGTGAAAATAAACTCGCAGAGGCTTCATATTTGCATGTAATGATTTATGCAATGAGCTTTAGGAGAACTTTGACACCCAAAATGTATACATTTGTAGCCAAACCGTGCTGTATGTTGTTCAGTAGCTCTTTGGATATTGATCTTTTGCTTGAGATACAGTCCGTATACATATCAGCAATAAAAGCTGAAACAATAAAAACATTTAGTAAAATGATGGTGAGCACTGTTTGTACAGGCTCTCGTTCCAATGCCTCCAAAAGCAGGAGGGATCTCTTTATCACTTTAGTTTTAGTCAAGATAATAATTATATTTTTCCAAACTATTAAACAGCAAATGAATTTATCCTGATGTTCCTTAATGCAGCGTGTAAGGAAGGAACATTAATTGACAGACATGTGACCTGAACTGTTAAACCTTTGGAGGTGAAAGCAATATTCTGACTACATCCAAAATGCAACCTGAAACTTTTCTTTTAGCCTTTCGCTATACGAAGGAGCGCATCACATTCTATAATACGATATTTAACTTGATACGTGCACATATTAAACCATTATCAACATATTTGCTTGTGGATACAGTTTACAGCATAGATGGTGAACAAAAATCCCACCTTCCAGCCTGTTTACTCATATATGCATGATTGTTTTCTCAGATTTAAAGGTATAACTAGTATCTAAGGTTTGCTATGAAGCAAAACTGTTTTGTTAGCGACACATTTGAAATTTGATGTCAGTTTTTAACCCTTTCTTTTCTACTGGCAAAGCAGTAGTAAGTACACTTTATCACCATCCGGTGGTCGCTAGGAGGTAAATGTTAAAAGTATTATTATATTATTGTGGTAACTTATGCTGTACGCCTCACCTACGTTCTCTTACGTTGGTTTCAGCCATTTGGATTTACATCATTTATAAATTATGATTTTTCATATTATGTAGATGAAATGAATTTTAAGGCCACATAGTTGGAATGCTGCAAAATAATGTACTTTTCCCACAGAAGCTGAAAAGCTTTAAGTTTTTATGTTAATTATATTATTACCAAAATATTTTAAGCTGCTGTTATTGCATCTAGCTGTACAGAGATAAGTAAGTGAATGAACCTGTTGCACTTATTGCAAAGAACGTTTAAAAAGAGGTCAAATGAATAAAATATTTTTTAAGGTGTATGTTTGTTGCTAAAGAAGAGCTAAATTTACTTGGAGTCATGTGTAGCCCTCTATCAGGCACTTGAATTACCTGGATAATTACATTATCAAACAGAAGAGAGTGTCTTTATATTAGATTTTTAAATGAAAGTTAATATTTATTTGTCTTTGATGCAATTTTCTGTTTTACTTTCTACTTTCTTACTTTTTACGGCTCTGAGTCGTCATGTCGGGGTTGCTGTGCTGAATTTTACCCTAAAACTTTATAACTCATTTTGAGCCTTTGCCAGTTTATTTTCAGGCAGGCATGAGCTACAACTTGCAAAAGGAGAGGAAATCCTTTTCATGTAGCCGTTGGGCTCCACCCTTCACCTGTTGCAGTTATCCAAACTAAATAAGGCCGTGTCTGTGTTTCAGTGCTCATCTAGTAATGTTCAGAAATGCAATCTGGACAGACAGTTGTGTACATCTGCTTGTACACGGCTGCAGAATGTGCTTAGCTTGTGTAATCGTATAGCGATAATGCTGCTGCTGCTTGTTGTTGTTTTCACATGGCTGAAACATGGACAATCTGAGACCTGGATCATTTCCTGTGACCTATGACCTCTGGATCATGCTGTCAGAGCAGCTATTTAGAAAAGTCCACTGATGACATTATTTTGTATAATTGCAGATAAAAGCTGCTAACTATTAAGCCACTCATGTCTATATAAATAAGCTGTCAGGCTACAAAGACTGCTGCTTTTATTTGCTTGCTCTGGTAAACCATCTTATTATCTAAAGAGCTGTTTTGGCTTATGTCTTTGCAGTGATGCTGACACTAACCCTGTTGTTTGTCTCCTCTGCCTGTTTTTAATTACATTAGCGCTCAGAGCATCCATTTATCTGCTTCTGCTGACATTGAATTGGCTTCAGTTCCCTTTATGGCTCCTCTCTAAAACTCTGTGAGAATCTAAAATGGTGTGATTAATGTGAAATCACTCCCTTTACTGATCAAATTAAAATAGAACAGATATTTTTGTTTGGCCTCTTACTTAGCCAACTCTAAACAAATCCTTGGTATATCCTCACTTCAGATGACACTACCTGGACTAAATACAGTGTTAATAAAAGTGTTTACATGGTTATTTACTGCTATAAGAAGAATTCAGTCCCCTGCACTAAGTCAATAAGGACGAACAGAGGAATGAAATTAAGGCTGAGTTTTCAGTATGATACTGTAGGGACTCAGAATGAGTCATTTGGATCATGGCACTGTATTTGTGTGAGTTTCAGTAAGTCTCGGTACAATTGCAGGACCTTGGTATCTAAAAATACCTAAACTCTTGTTGAGAGAGCTCAGAGATTCAGTGAGAGGCCATGTGAAATGACTGACAGCATTTTCTGAGTCTAACCATCTCCATGTCTCCCTGCTTGCCTGTTTGCATGACCAGCACCCAGCTGCCTTCCCTCCTGCTTTCTGTCCATCTGTCTGAGTGAAATGAGGATGTATTCACCATCTTTTGTCATCTTGTAGGCTCTGCTCTGGAAAAAAAGGGAGGAAAGGAGTTCGCTGAAGCTGTGCAAGAGTTGAAGAAGAAAAACGGCCCTTTGGAGGTGGCTGGTGGTACGTGCACAGTTTATAAATAACAAAAAGATTGACTTCTTCTTATCGTTTCTGCCTGATAAGGTTGGATCAATTATTATTTTGGTCAAACTTTATTTTTCAGGGTTTCCAAGATTATCTGTTTTAAAAAGTAGCATCTGTTTAATGCCTGATGATAAAGCAAAACTTTGATCAGACTTAATATTAGTCATATATTTTTCAGTGAATAATCTATAAGTGTTATATATATAAATATAAATGATTAAATTCAAAGTTTAGGTTTGTGCTTGTTGTAGATGCGTCTTTAAAACTACTGTGGCTGAGAGAATTTGCATCAGTGCTGCATGAAAATGAGCATATTTAGCAAATCAGCAGCAACTCCACACTAAAAAGGTTTCTAAATGCAAGACCTGCAATTGCTCTATTTTATATTCTAACTTTCAGAGATGATAATAAGACCATAAAATATGGCAGCTCTAATTGGTATTACCTTTTTTGGCTTTAATCTGTTTGTTTCCAGAATGTGAATAAGTTTCTCCTCATAACAATTATAAACACAAGGTAAACGCTGAACCTGAACACTCAATCAGGTTTATTTTCTATGATTATTTGTATACATTTTAATATATTTTCCCTTTTTATTTAGGTGATTTCTGTTTTGCACCACAGAACATGCATTGTCGCATAAACCATATGTAATGCATCGATCAGTCTATAATAGTTTAACCGGATATTATTACCATTGTTGCAGACAACATTCACTGTCATGCCCAATTATAGATCGTCCAGATCTCTAAACAATTTTGTGTTACTCCCATGTATGGAATAAGATTTGTTTCAATAATTCCAAGCAAAAAACCGAGATTAAAACCAAAACTTTCTAAAACTCAAATAAAATAAATGATCTCAAAATAAAAAACTATCAATCATCAAGAAAATGATTAAGCTTTTGCTTAGTTAAATTCAGTAGTTCTGTTTGCAGTTTCCTCTTTCTCTCTCCTCTCTCTCTTGGTTGCGTTTCACAGTTTTTGGTTTTGATTCTTGAGTCTTTAAAAGTTTTGATTGGAATTATTGAAACAAATCTGATTCCATAGCCATGAAGTTTGACATAAAAACGGAGTGCTATTTGAACATGCTCAGAGATGAGTCGACCATGTCTGAATTTCATTTTCCTACAATCTCTTCCCACATATTGACCAACAGGAAGACAAAGACCTACAATTACATTATATTTATATAGTTTTATTTTTTATTATATTTTATAAGCTACGTTGTTTCTAAATGTTTGTATACTGCGTGTGTGTATCATACATGTCTTTATGTTATATGTTTAGCATAGTGTGGCTGCAGTGTCCTTTATTGTTCAGCAGTAGATAAGAAAGTGCATCAGGGGGATGTCAACCTTAAACCTGCCGCAGTGTAAGAAGCTGCTTTACCAGATGAACTCGGTGCCCTCAGGAGGTGCTTTTAGCAGCATGAGACACCAAATGAATTTACGACACCATGTTGTATATCGGACAAAGCCACTGCCCTAAACGGCATAAAAACGATCATGTAGTCTGATTTTTTTATTTTTATCCCTGGATCAGATACCTCTTATTTACTGAGAGTAACTCGCAGAGGAAAAGCAGGTGGAAATGAACATCTCACGATGTTTCCATCTCGCAACAAAACTAGCTTGCTACCTGCATGCTCTTATGTCTCCACGCCTCACAGTTGTTCCCAACACAGAACCAGTCTCGGGTTCTAATGCTCCTACCCTAGGACATGACTGATTAGGGCCACTGGGGTTTTTTAGGTACTGAAACAAAGCACGATGTTTCCACAGCACATAAACTCAGGCTAATGTTGAAAAGGTGCTAAGGAATCCAATATAGGATTTTCAGTACGCTTAGCCTTGGATATCTGGTTAGGACGCCTCCCTGGTGAGGTGTTCTGGGTACGTCCAGACCAACAGGCTAGAGGTGGTGGCAGAGCTGTCTTAGATGGTGCTAATGGTCCAAACTGATCTGCGGGGTGACGGAAAAGCTGTGGGCTCATATGGATCTGCTGGAGCTGACTTTCTAACCTGTTCCTGTAGTCTTCCTTACACTTCATCTTTGTTTTAAGTTAAGTTTGTGTAAAGAACTCCCCGTCTCCTTACCGGATGGTTTAGCTTTTTATGATAAGCAGCTTTTTAGATTATAGTCTATAATCAATTTGGCACCCTCATTAGGGGAGAACATATTTATATTTTTGTTTTTCTTTCTGTTCTAGATATTGGAGTACTCGAGTACCATTTAATCTGTAGATTGTAAATATGCATGTTAAATGCATTATTCACATTAATATATGGTGCTTATTTTTTCCACTAAAAATCCCATTTCTGCTTTGTTGCACTCTAATCTCTGAGATGAAGCCTGTGGATCTGTGCTGCATATCATATCATATTGCTTCATACAGATGCTGCACATGTGTAGCATAGAAGCTGAATGCAGCTTCTCTATGTCTCGTTCTGACTCTGGGAACTGATAAGACCCAGTCCAGATGAGCGGAGGGGTCTGGTAGGTTCATACTGAGTCAAGAGGTCGCTGACATATGAACACATTCAGTGTTGTATCTTGTAGCATATAAATGCTTCGTGTTTGGAAGTAGCCCGGAGTTCCCACCACATGCTCGGTGAAAGCACCTTAACGAGGCTTTAGGTGAACAAAATGTGAATTTCCATTTTCAGAAGATGTATTTTTCTGACAGAAACAATGAGAAAAAGCTCAGTTCTCTCTACATTAAGCTTTATCTTTCCTGTGATCCTTTTCTGTTTGCTCTTCCTTTTACTTTGTTTTTCTTGCGTTCTTCTTAACTTGCTTTCACACCCTTCAGGCTTCAGGGACTTTTCACCACTATATTCCAATGTCCCAGTTAAACAAGTTCAGTATTGATCCACACCCAGCTTCTTTAACATTTAACGTGGCACACCCATTAGATTTCTCTTTTCAAACAATAAACTAACCTGGGTTTGGTTCTTTTTTTTCATTAAGGGGAAATATGTAGGAACCCTGCTTCAGTGATTAGCACGTTTAGAGATAAATGTCTAAATGGGGGGGGGGGTGTCCATACTTTGTTGTTGTTTATCTTTTTCAGATGTTCTGCTGGGTTCAGATCCAGAGTCTGGCCTTTCTCAGGCCTGAGACATAAAACATGAAAATTATTTGCATTCGGCGTCTTGTTTACAGTTCTGGGTGAATAAAATGACAAAGGTTGGACAACAGCCTCCAGACTGAAATTTTCTTGCAAAATGAGGCAAATTGTGACCGTGTAATGGTGACGGTGACGTCTTTCACATAAGCTTTCACTGCAGCACCTGTGTGAAGCACAACAACAATGGCAGACTTCATGTATCATGTTAAGCTGCATATTTTTAATTAATTTAGCAAAAAAGGAAAATCTGTTTTCAGTGAAGATGCACATGTGTCGGATGAGCATGTAAGATGCACATGTGTCGGATGGGCATGTAAGATGCACATGTGTCGGATGAGCATGTAAGATGCACATGTGTCGGATGAGCATGTAATGCTTCTGCTGCT
>JBAMIG010000016.1:16417651-16432097 GCA_037177335.1 Kiunga ballochi | reverse complement strand
TGGACACCATGGACTCTACCTGCAGAATGTACTGATAGAAGGAAACATAAGAACTGTGATGTGTTAGAGAGCAGGTTGCTAAAAAATAAACCAGCAAGATAAATGGATTAGTCGATTATCTTTAGAAAACATGCTCATTTTAACTTGTTTATAACCCATTTTATTATTTTGAGTCGAAGCATTTTATGATGGGGTTTACTTTAGGTTAATTAATCCATCTATAAATTAGTTATATCCTAAATTAGTAAATATTGCTGATCAATAAATGTTGCTAACGTAATCCTGTATAATTGGCCCATTGTATGATTTTATCTCCAGCTGTATTCAAACTTAATCTCAATAAACTGTTGTAGTTGATCACCTGACTTTAATAAAAGTATTCTTTTAAGAAGAATTTGTCCATGTAAGAGTGAAGACTACGAGTGCAAGTGTGGCTGACCTCTGATCGGAGGGTCGTGGGTTCGGTTCCCACTCTGTCGGAAGTCTGCAAGTCAAAGTGTCCTTGAGCAAGAAACTGAAACTCTAGTTGCTCCTGGTGGCCAGGCTAGAGCCATCAGTGTGTGAATGTGTGGATAACATGATCTGTAAAGCGCTTTGGTCATTGAGACATGCTGAGCACAATTTATTTTTATTTCAAAACTATTTCACATGAGCAATCAACCTAACATGCATGCCTCTAGACGGTAGGAGGAAGCCAGAGTGCCTGGAGAAAAGCCATAAAAGGAACAAGGAAACCACACACAGAAAGGTGAGACTCGAACCAGCAACTTTGAGGCTAGCACCACACTACAGTGCAGACTTGAACCTGATTTGTTGATGATAATGCGGCTCTACTGATGATCTAAACTGCAGAACAGTTTCACTAAATACCAGAGAGCTAAGAATCCTGATATTAAGCAGCTACTCTAAGGATCGGCAGTGAGCCCTGGTTCTGCTCCTGTCCTGAGGCGATAACCTGGCAGGGAAGACCATGGAGTCAAATAAGGGTCAGTTTCCCAGCCATCCAGGGAGGCCAGGACCTGAGACCTCCTCTGAGGGCGCCCATCTGACATCTAATCCCCAGGAAATACATGCAGGTTTCACCCGCCTCCAACCCCCCATTTTTTTCTTCCTACCTCTCACCATCCATCCCTCCAACCCTCTATGCAGCAGAAAAGCCTTGCAAATTCAAAGCATCTGTACGGGCAAGGGCCAATCCGAGGGCCGGCTTTCCCAGAGCCCGCGCAGATGAAATTTTATTCTTTGCACGAAAAAATTACCGGGGGAGGGGTGGAGAAAAAACAGAAAATAAAGTAAAGCAAACAATGTGGAAAGATCAAGGAGGAGAGGAGATGAGGGGTAAGGAGCTGGTCATCATAGATCTGACCCGCTTTTCACTGTGTTCATAAGAAGAAGGCAATATTATGTTCTTTATGGCCGTGAGTCCTGGAGCCTCATAACAACAACAGTCTGCTTCGAACCGCTACTGCTTTCAGACAAGTCAAGAGAAAGTGTGGGTGTTGTGCTCGTTGGTACTTTAGAAAAGAGATGGGCTGCCAAAAAAACAAAAAGCTTCTTTTTACATTGCAAGATTAAAAAGTAAACACTTTCCAAACATATATTGCATGATGATTCTATCTTATTAAAGCAAATTCTTGCATATTTTGATTTTTAAACTCATTATCAACCAGTCTGAGACCAACAGAGGATCATAAAACCAGCAGTGCAATAACAAACCTGTTCTACTGACAGCATCACCATGCCCAGAAATGGCTCATCTAAACAAAATCTGATTTACTTGAAAAAGTCCAACAATGAGCCAATTTTAAGAAACAGTCTCATAAAAACAATCAATCCTCATCCTTTTGGTTGATTTTACCCACTTTACTTCCTGATGCTGTCATCGTTGTCTGCAGTTTTAACAATTTCCAGCTGGGAGTCGCTGCACTTTTTCATTTGCAGAACAATGACATACATTAATGCGGCCGCAGTGTCTCCAGTTAGCTCCCATTATCACCACAATGCTGAGGTAAGTATGCTTTCTTTTACCTGGACACAATAGCATCTGCACTGTGATTCCTAAATGTTTGGAAACCTGTGTCCATTTATCCTGCGGGAACGAGTTAATAAAAACCTCCTAAACTGCCTGCCATGAAACGGGACTTAAGTTGAGCAGGAAATAAAGCCTCTGTGAAGCATGTTTGTGAGCAATGTAGCTATTTTATGCTTCTCAGCTACAGCTAAACAGAAACCTTTGGTTGTTTTTTACCCACAGCTGAGTTTTATGTGGTCCAAGACAAAGGTACAATATGAAATGTGATCATTTTAAGAGAAAAAGAGTATTAGATGTGACCTCATGTGACATGATGTTGATTCTAGCTGTGGAATCTGGGATCAGAGCAGATCTGGCTCGTGTAAAATGAATACCATGCAAACCTTTGCTGTACAGAAAGCAGTTTTATTCTGACCTTTTTTCTTTCACTGCTGCCTGTCATAGTGGGTAAATCTTGAGCACAACTTCAGTAAATCTACAGCACTGTTCTCTGAGTGTCCACTAGTTGCCAAGCTGTGAGTTTTCTGGCTAACCCTCTGAAATTTAAATAAAGTTACAGCTTTTGGAAGCTAAAAGGAAGCTGTTTTTGGTTATTTTGCAGCTCTTTTGCAGGACTAAGTGTTGATATTGGCTGATTCTGCAAATCGAAGATTATTTTCAGATATGTGCTTTGAAACTCTCCAGCCCCTGTTTTACAAGCTCAGTTCAGCTTTTTGCTTCAGTTATTTCCACACAGATAAATAATTCTCTGGCAAAGTTCTTTGTTAAACGTTTATCATGATAAATCTTTCTGGGTATTTTTTGTTTAGTGTCTTGGACTGGGTCGGGTATAGTTGGAAACATGCAGATGTTAGTGATGGAGGTATCCAAAGCTGATGGAAGTTCCTGCAGGTCCTGCCAGGAAAATGCCTCTGTCAGTCAAACTGTGATCAAATCACAGCCACAAATTCCCAGTGAAGCTGTTCAGGCCTGATCAAAACTCTCTATACAAACATCCTGACAATCTCTCAACATTTTAGAGACATCATAAAACTCACCTTTTTCAAGCCTACATTTTATTATGAAGTCTTATTTTCTTTTTCCTCTGCAGCTGCAGTTTGTGGAAACCCAAATAAGATACTAATTCATTTGTACATACCAGCAATGACCACACAGCATCTATTTGGGTAACTTTTGAATCACATGTACAGTTTTCAAACGAGGAGCTGCTTCATTCTTTTAATTAAGTTATTTTCAAAGCAACAAATAAACTAATAAAAATATATTTAATTAACTGACCAACTTTTCCTCTAAAAAATATATTTAAAAAACATTTATAATTTATCAAATCTGCTACAGCCAATCAGCATCTCTGCAGCCATTTGACATACCAAAACCAACTCTGCATCATAATATAACTAAAAGAAAACCTGCAATTAGTAAAAACAGTTTTGTAATCAGTGTCTACAGCCACACCTTTTAAAAGTTATAAATAGTGACTGAATGTAAAACTTAGACTGATGGTTTGGATTAGTTTTGATGATATACTGAGAATACTAGTATTACCTTGGAGCTTTGGTTGCCCTGCAGCATCCTGAGGCTGCAAACTGTACCTTCCTGCCAGGGGTACCATGCATCAGCTGTGTTATGCATCATGACATCATGCAACATGCAACAAAAGGATGGAAAAATAGATTAAGCAAGAATCAATATCAGACCTTTTTTCTTTCACTGCTGCCTGTCATAGTGGGTAATATATATATATATATGTATATATATATATATATATATATATATATATACACACACACACATATATATATGTATATATACATATATGTATGTGTGTGTGTGTGTGTGTGGTGTGTGTGTGTGTGTGTATACCTGTAGCTGTGTGAAATATGGCGACATTCAGTGATTAAATGGAAAGTTACCAGGAAAACTGAGGCCCGCTGAGCTGCAAACTCCCTCGGTAGAGATACAGCTGTTTTATCATGTTTTATTTCACTTCACTTTATTTTTTACTGTGCCATAAAACAGCTGTAAAATATAACATTATGCATTGTATTGGTATTTATTTGGTAGCATATTTAATGCAATCATAGCTTCTGTAAGTGCTGCTTGTGAATTATTTTATCAGGAAATTTGAATAATTTATTTTCCCAGCATTAACAGGCTGCAACAGCCTGGTTCTGATTGAGTCAAGATTACTTTTCTTTGTTAGAATCATCAAAGTTTTGGCAAATAAAACATGGTCATTACAGCTGGGAAATGGTTTAGTTCTGGTTTGTATGAAACATCTGTGTCATCTGTAACATTCCCCAGCCTCCATCAAAACGGACTTATACTCTGTTTCAGTTCACTCTGTCAGAGGGTTTGCAAGGCCCACATAGAGGTGTGGTGGTCAGCACCACTACCTCACTGCAAGGGAGTTCACAGAGTCTCTCTGTGTGAAGTTTGCATAATCATGCATGTTGAGCAGCTGAAAGTTGCTGGATCCATTCCAGGCTTCTCCTGTCTGCATGCTGTTGTCTAGACATTGAACCCCAAGTTGTCCCGTCATGGTCCCATGGGGTTGTGTGAGTGAAGGGTGAAGTGTAAAGTGCTTTGAGTGGTCAACATGACTGGGAAAATGCCATATAGTACAAACCATTCACATGCAGACACTGGTTTGTTAGGTAATTCGGTGTCCTTTTATATTATATAGCTATTTATACAGAGAGAAACTACTGCACACTTCAGCTCCTGTGTCCTAATATGGACACATTCCTGTGTAAAAACACACCGTGTCTAATGTTTATGAGAGGAACTGACATAAAAACACAGCAAAGTGTAGAGTAATTGTACCTGCATGCTTAGAGTTACTTCATTTTCTACTGTGATCAACATGACTTGCTGCATTGATGCAACATTGGCACTGGACAAGTCATGATGTGCAGGAATGTCTGATAATCACTGAAGTTCAGAGAAACGGACACTGAATGTTGACATCAAATGCAAAGCATATTGTACTAAATCATCCTACATAAATTCGTTTATATAATTAAAACTACAAATCACAAGTTTAAACATGATATAATTCTATCTGTGAAGGATTCGATTTATGCTCACTGTTCAGTGAATCAATATAGATCAGAGGTGTACCATACAGTGTGGGTACTATACAATACTCTCATAGAAGTTTGTCTTTATTTAAGCAAGAGTTTAAATCTCAACTGTACTTTAGTTAAAAAGTCAAACTTGAGTTTAAACTTTAAACTTTCTGCTGCATAAGCAAAACATGGCGATCGGAACAGCGGCTGAACAGTGGCAAAGATCTGATGCTATTAAATGGACTGATTAATTTTATTATTATTATAATTATTATTTAATTAAAAACTGTGTAATCCTATGATCCATAACAGTTAAACTGTGCTAAAGGTGGGATATGCAGCATTTACTAAAACACAGGGGCAAGTGTCACCCACATCCTCTGTGTCACCATTAGGGCATAAATTCTTGCTGGGATGAAATGTCCCTTATAAATACGATCTCTATCAAAGGGGATAAATTAGTCTTGACAAGAAACACTGCAAACTCAATACTTGTCTGCCACCTCAAAAGGGTTAAGTTGGATCCCAGACTGGCCGCATCACACTGTTGGGCCATTTAGTGCAGGAAACCTGATAGTTTGGTTCCTTTTGATGGCCTGATTCCCAGGCTTAAGAGAATAAATTAAATGCAATCCCTGCCTTGGCCTCAGCTGCAGTGGCAGGACATACTGATTTAGGATTTTCATCTGGGGAGCTTTCCCTCCCTTCCTGCTCTCCTTGTCCACAACCCCCTCCATCAAACTCTTCTTCACTGGGAAAAATGGTAAGTATGGTTTAAAAAAAAGGCTTGTGTGAGGCAATAATGGAAGCTGTCAGTCACTGCATGGAGTCAGGGATGGAGGGGGGCTGTAAGTACTGCTGGTTGAACAGAGGGCACGAGTGGGAATGTGTCACCAGGTGGCTCAAAGGTCTGAGATTCAAAATGTTATGTCTTGATCCCAAATGTCCCATAGCAGTATGGGGAGATTTAGCAGAGCTACCAGTTTTAAAGCCAAGGTAGGAGGACAAGCATGTAATATGTGTTTAGATTACTGATCTGGCAGTCACTGCCACCGGTGTTTTTAACTGGAAAGGCTCTTTCTGGGAATATTAGGACAGTGAAACACAAGTGGATTTTGTTTGTACGATAAGGAAATGAGCAAAACATTAAATTAATTTGCTTTAAAATGACTTAAAACCAGTAAATGCAACGATTAACTGCACAGTATAAACAACTCCTGAAGCCTGGAGGTCTCACACATACTTTAAAATACACTACAAAGGGAAGATATTTCATGTTCAAACTGATCAATTTGATTATAGTGATGCAAATACCTCCTCCTTTTTAATCCATGGCTGCAACATGTTCTAACAGAGCGGATGCAGGGAAATGTTTACCACTTTGTTAACACCTTTCCTTTCAACAACACCCAGTAAGCCTTCAGGAGCTGAAGACACTGATTGTTGAAGCTTTGTAGGTGAAATTCTATCTTATTCTTGCCTGATGTTCATCTTCAGTTGCTCATCAGTCTCCATTTTGTTCTCCATAATGCATTAGAGATTTTCAGACAGGTCTGGACTACAAGCAGGCCAGAGCGTTTGTCTTTCACTTAGATGCCACTCTGTGTTAACATGTGCAGGATGCAGCTTGGCCTTGTCTTGGTAAATTGAGCTGGTGTATCTCTGAAAAACAGTTTGAATGCAGCATGTTGCACTTCTACCTGCATGTACCTTTCAGTGGTAACTTGTGCCGAGTCATTTGTATTCTTTTCAATAAAGTTTTATTTATATAGTGCAGTATCACAACAAAGTCACCTCAAACACAGTTAATCAAACATAATAATGACTAAGCAGACTCAGGACATCCCTGTCCTCATGTCGTCCTTCATGATAGGAGGAATTTGCTGCAAAATATCATTTCTCTGATTTGTTAATGTATATTTCTACAATAATTATGTCTAGGTGTTTTCTGCACTACAGCTGAAATCATTGTAATTGTTCCATATAATGACTTGGTGATAGTTGTCCCAAAGGTCTGTGCTTTGTTTTATTGATCAGTTATCTGATTTTTAAACTACAACCACATCAAAAAGGCTTTTTGTGCACAGCTGACTTTCACCTTGAAGCAACTTTTTACGCATTTTTTAATAAGTCTGGAAAGAAGAGTGTTTTAGGAACTCCTGCTCCCAGGAGGGCCGTTTAGTCTGTTCAACAATTCATCTCAAATGAGCCATTAAATGTCTGTTTAATATCAGTGTGAGGAAGAAGACACGGATGTTGCTTGTTTTCTCCCTCCTTTGCTTCCATCTGTCAGCAGCAGGCAAATAAAGAGTGTTAGCTGTTCCTTTGTGATGCATGTGCAGCGGTGGGTGGCCACTGCAATGTCTCCATCCAGTTTAGAGAGCGGTCCAACCGTAGCAGCTTCACTCCACGGGAATAAAATAAACCAGTTCTGTTTTCTGAGGACGTGGAGCTTTTGGCTTGCAGTGCAGAAAATGCATGAACATCCTCATTAGGCGCTTTCTGTTGATTCGTCTCTACTTAATGACATGTCTTAACCAGAGAAAACAGTTCCTGTATAATTAGTCCCAGTTGCTCTTAGAGCTTTTGAAACGTTTGAACCGTTGCAGTGCCCACTGTTCCCTGCTGAAATCCTGGTTGGATCATGGTGATTAATCATGGTGAATGAGTTGAGCATGTGTGTATGACGCAACCAGCAAAGTGTTGTTGCAACTAAAGCTCCTGGAGGTGGCACTATTGGAAAGGCTTTTAAAACAGTGAAAAAAAATTATAATTATGAGATTTGTTGATCACCAGAACTGAGCGACATAATAAACCTTATTGTACTTTGGCCTGTTATAAACATGATTTAAATAGTGAATAATACACCAGTCCAGGTTACAACCATCTCTATAGAATTAGCAAACACTTCTTTCTGATTAGTAATCTTTGAAGCTGTGATGTACTCAATAAGCACATTTTGTTGCAATAAAAACAGTTCAGCTACATCAGCAAGGCTGCAGTAAAAGTAGTTTTTACAGTAGCTGTTCCACAAATGTTTAAAAAATGGGCAAAAACTGAAGAATTTGAGGGGGGAATTTTCTGTTTTGCCACATCGTTGCAAAACATGCGGCATGTGGCAACACGAGGATATTTACCCTGCACGTGCACAATGCAGATGCATCATCTGCACAGAAGCAGCCACACAACCCGAACTGAACAGCAATGTGACTGCAATCCAAAAGGGTTAAAGGTTATTGTTCACTTTTGAGTTTTACTGATGTTCAGTTCATGGGACACTTTTTTATATCTATGCAACAGAGCAAGAAGGATGTCATTTCAGCACCAAAAAGATATGGTTTTAAGAAAAATACTCAGTAAAGTACATAAATAATGATAGTTCAGTGTATTTCCCAAAATTAGCAGCATAACTGGAGGGACATACAGACAAGTGCATAAAACTGCAGGTTGTGGCTTGATTTGCAATGAGAAAGTTCCCTTTTCAGATATTGGCTGGAGTTTTAATGGAGTTTGTTCTCTAAGTGCCTTCCTGGATTTTCTCCAGCTTCCTCCTACACTATTGAACATTTACACAAGGACACCTATCAAGAGACAGATGCTATGTCCATTTGCAGAGGAAACATTTCCCTAGCAGAACACACATTTGTGCCTCTGTGGTTTCCCTCAAATATACAGAAAATACAGTGAATTTCAACACACTGTTTGTATCATAAGAGACATATGAAGTGACAGCACGCACACTGAAACATCCATGTCTCTTGATTTTACAGTGAGGTATTTAGATGAGCTCATGCACTCAGAGAACACAATTTAGCTAAAATATGTTCTGCACGAGCCCTGATTACCCCCATTAAATCTGTTTCAATGGAGTGCTTCCATTAGAGCTTAAAGATGGATTTCCCCCGTTTGCTTCAGCTTCACATTAAAAGCAAAAAACAGAAATGAAAAATAAATTATATTATTATTATTATTATTATTATTATTATTATTATTATTATTATTATTATTATTATTATCTTACATTTTATTCCGGCTAATTATGTTACCTATTCAGAGATTATGTTCTTTCTTGGCAATGATTTGTGAGTATCTAAAACTGCAAAAACCAAACAATGCTATAAATAATCTAAAATAATGAGCAGCAGACAAACTTCAGAAAGTTTCTCCTGGGAAATGGACAACAGGGTCGGGTAATGCATCACTGGTCAGCTGTAAACTGCTTTTTATTGGTCTGGTCATGGTCTTAAGGTTATACTGGGGTTATTCAACACTTCAACATCTCCACACACATATTCACACACACCTGGTATATGCCCACAAAAAGTTTGTCAATTCTACACACACACACACACACACACACACGGAGCATGGAGACTCCCTCTCTTTGTCTGCTGGGTTAATCTGTGGACCAGATCAAAGGGTCAGGTCCAGCAGATAAACTTCGGCCCTAGAGGTTCCAGTCCTCCTCGCTCTCTATATCTGCAAATTATTAAGCTCACAGTGATTCACTGCAGCTCACTGAGTAGCCCCAGAGGATTCTGGACCAGATAGAAAAGGATTTGTCTGAGACATCGCTGTCAACCCTGATGCCACTCATTCTGACATTATTCTGTCAGTCATTTCTGTCCCTTTGCATTCTCTGAACCACACAACACAGACACTCAGGACACTCCCAGAGATAAAAGACCCTTCCCCTCTGACAGGATGGGGATGTCTCGGAAAACACACCATGCAAATTATATACTCTCAAGGCTTTGTATGAGGGATCTTCAGGAAGGAATCCTTTTGAAAAGACCAAATATTCAGAAGGTTGAACGTCTGGAGGCTTTATTGGGCATAAAATTTTCAATGGAAAGTAAATGGGCTGTGCTTGTTCCTGCTTGATTTGGAATACTCTTCCCGACAAAGTAAATGTGGGTGGATGAATGGGTGCATGTGTCATCGCTGCTGACATGCTAAATGAAGTGTATCAAAGCTCAGAGCATGAAGGGAGGGTCGGAATGAGGAGAAGAAAAGGGCTAAAGGAGACTAAGAAGCATAGGAGAGAAAAAGAAGCGATTTAGGAGAATGAACCAGAATAAAAAAGTACACAAACACGTCAGCAGCCTTTCAATAAACTGGCCACAGGTATGTCAAGTGTGTGCTGTCATTATATAAGAGGACTGGCTGCTGCAGCCCCTCAATGCATCAGGCTGTGTGCGGCTGGCCTCCGGCTCATTGGGACCTCCGAGGGGTGAGAGGACTCCCACTTCAGTGCTTTGACACCTTCAGAGACAGACGGGTGACGCCAAGGTGCCCCCACCCAAAGAAAGAGAGGATGGAAGAGCGGGAGATTAAGGTTAACCTCAGGGTGGCTTTGGTGACTCGTCTCAGCCATATATCCATGTTTGTGTGTGTTTTATTATATATGCGTGTGTGCATAGCTACATCTGACTTTGTTTTCATGCATTTACATGTGGGAGCATGCACACCTTCAGTGCAGGAAGGTGAGTGTGTGCTCTGTGTGTGTCCAGTTGTGTTGCTGATTCCTGGTTACCAGCAGGGTGTGTAACTGGGTGTGAACACAGCAGGAAACACTGACATTTACAAATTATTAAAAGATTTCTATGAGCTCCATCATTTCCT
Organism: Kiunga ballochi; assembly: GCA_037177335.1. Classification (NCBI taxonomy): domain Eukaryota; kingdom Metazoa; phylum Chordata; class Actinopteri; order Atheriniformes; family Pseudomugilidae; genus Kiunga; species Kiunga ballochi. Next base: position 16,421,369 of record JBAMIG010000016.1, on the reverse strand, counting down.
TTAGATGTTGCCATTAAATTGCTAACTGGTCATAGCTTAGACAAGTCCAGTCATACCAGTTATAACCTGTTATTTTGTTTATCTTTTGTAAAATGCAAAGTGTGGCCAGTGGATTAAAATAGCTGTGTATAATGTAGTAACGGAAGGTGAGTTAAGGCTCACACCAAAGATATGACTGGATGTGTATCAACGTTATCATATAAAATGTCATTTTCAGGAGAAAAGGGTTTTACTAAATCATTCATGTCACCTCAACATGATCACTTTGACAGAAGATGGACAAAGAATAACATTAACCTCTTCAAAAGAGAACAGTTGGCAGAAACCTGGAGACCATTTGCGGATAACTTTTAGCAGCATTAGTCTGGTGTTAATTTCAAACACTGGGTGTGACCTTAAACCCACTAAGGCTTCTCTGAGCCTCGCAGCCCCTGCGACGCCACCGTCCTCAGCTGGCTGATTTTTGGAGTCTCCTGAGGCCAACAGAAAAACAGTGATGGAGATAAATATGGATGATTTTGATTACTGGAAATCAAGCAGCAATCTAATGGAGCATCAGTAAAGACAGCTTTACTCACCAAGATGCTGAAATCATGTATTTAAGTTATGCTCTTACTGTATTTTAAGCTGCCATTGAACATGGTCTCTTTGTTATAGGCATTACTTATTCAAACAATGATCTAATACGTTAGATACAAAGATAGTGTGGTCTTTAAGCTCATGCTGAGTGCAGGTTGTCCATTTAGAATCACTGCAGTAAAACAGATGTGATTATAGAGATTTGAATGGAACTTTGCAGAAAGTGGAAACCACTTTCTCTATTCTCCACTGCTTATTCTGGGGACGGGGGTGTTGTTGGGTGAGATCCTGCTGAAAGACATAATGCCTCCAGCGTGTCCTGGGTCAGTGTCCTACCACAGGGACGTGCCCGTCACCAGGGAGGCGTCCAGGAGGCATCCTAACCAGATGCCCGTAACGGTTCTATGCTGAGCCCCTCCTGGACAACCGAGCTCCACACCTGATCTCTAAGGAAAGAAACTCATGTTGTTCGCCTAATAACTAAATTCACTTGTTTTGGTTCTTGTCAGCCATATTGGGGTTGTCTTGAGTTCTACATGGTTAGCTTTTTGAGACATCTGAGATGGTTCCTTCCCTCTGTGAGCTCTGAGTGTTACACAGACAGACACGTCCATGACTGTAAAAATAGTGTTTAGGTTATTCTAAATGTAATGAGAACCTGGGTCCTACTGGGCGGGAATCCTGCAGGTCTTCCTTGTATCCCTGCTCCAGCACACCTGATTCAAATCAAATAGATCCAACAGCTTATCCCGATCAGTGATTCATTTAACTTCAGGATGAGGACCAAGCCACCACCAAACTAGACTGTAAATCAGTGACGTGTCTTACGATGAATCCTCCCCAGAACCTGAACCTCAGTGGTAATGAACCTTTGTAGGATCAGTTTTCCAGAGAACAAACCAAAAGAAGAGTTTTGGGAAGTTCTTTGAGAAGCCTGGAAAACCATTTCTGAAGATCACTTAAAGAAATTACAAGAAGCATTGTCTATGAGGATTGTAATAAGGAATGAAGCTAGCCTTTGCAGAAAAATGACGTCTACAGAAATTGGAATTGTACAAAGTTTGTGTTTGCATTGCGCAACTTTTTCCTGTTTGTGTTTGCAAGTTTCAGTAAAGCCTTAAATTTAATCATTTGGCCGTGAATAGAGAAGGAGGTGGGTCAAGACTTTCACAGAACACTGAAACCCACTTTAGTTTAAAGTTTAATTTAGTTTAAAAAAAATCACTAGAAACATTTAGATAAAGTAAAAACCTCCACCAAGACACTTTAATGATGTTTGCCAATGATTATGGCCATTATTTTGATTTTTTAAGAAGCTTTAATGGCATAGTGATCCCAATCACCTCATAATGAAGAATCCTTCCAAATATTCATGGATCCAGATCCCCCCAAAATCATTTATTCCATATTAGCTTTACGTACCTGTGAGCAAATCGTTGCATCACTAACCCAGTAAGGAAATATATTGTGAAAGCTTGTTGCCATATTCAGCAGTGCACTGATATACAGAAGGTTATGAAAATGAGTGGAGGTAAATCGGCAGCATGTTACAGAAGGGAGGTTAAAGGATGTCAAACTAGTCAGGAGAGGAAAGATTAACCAGAGCCAGGTTTATCTGTCTGTGACAGACAATCTCTCAATGCAATGCTCGAGAATATACCGAAACTCAACATAGACTTTTTTACCACAGAACTGTAACACACTCATTCTGTATGGAGAAAATACGGTGCAGCGCTTTGCTAAAAAGCTGACCTGTCCAGGTCTTTCCCTGCCTCTTGTTTGTTAATCACTGGGATATTTCTACAATAAAGGCTTAGCTATGAACTGTCTACCACAACAGTTTGAAACAGTTCAGTTTAGTCTCTTTTATTTTGGTATTTAACCCCATAACCAACATTTTGGTGAACTGTTTATTAACCTTTGTTGCTGTAACCAACTACCAACAAACCAAGTAAAGGCCTTGTTGTGTGTCTTTTTTCATGCATTCTGAAAACAACTAATAAAAACTGAGGTGTTTCCTTCAACTTAGTAACCTGATCAGACTGTGCAATATAAAAAATAAAACAAACAACAACGAGAGCAAAGACGCAGATTTTCTTTGTAATTCACATTTCTTCTGGATCGGCACTACACATGAGCTGAACTAATCCAACCCTGTGGGTAAAGAAGACTTTTACAATAGAGAGAGAGATGGCCTGGCTCGACCCTGATGCCATTTAAGTCTCGAGCTGTCAATTCATTTATCCTCAGATATCCTGTCGGTGCATCTGGCCTCACACAAGCATCTCACACTGACACTTTTAAATATGTGTAACACCTCTTTAATACTGTCTGCATTGGAGAACAAATATTTTTGATACATAAAACAATATTTAAAAAAAATATTTAGCTGTTATGTGATTGCAGGCGACAGCTAATGCACAACTATAAACAGCATTGTCTTCTTAAACATTTGTCCTAAAGAAGTTAAAGTGGATTTTTATGTCAGAAGATTAATATTTTTGTCATTTGATAACTTAATCCAATTTATGATAAATTTGGCTAATAATAAAAATGGTTAAAATCCATTTTTGAGGTAAATATCCCAGATGTAAGTCTACAAATATCCTCAATTAAAACAATGGCAGGTAGAAGCTGCGATAAGGTGATATTTGAATCCTAAAAGTGCCAATATATTAAGTTTAGTATCTGTTTAGTAGCTGTTACTATCACAGCTCAGGATCTTAATCTGCCCGACGACAGGGAATAAATTCATGTTATATGCAGTAAATATACACACAGAACATTTTGCACACCTCTGTTTCTCCTTTAAATACATGTTCAGTCCCTCCTGACAGATTTGCGCCCTATATTAAAAAATCACCTTTACAAACGTGGAACCTGGGCTTCTAGACGCCTGTATGCAGCTTATTTTCACACAAAACCTCTGAGCCTGTATGTGTGTGTCATGTTTTCATGTTCAATCAGGCCACACATGTATGCCTTTGTGTGTTTTTGGTGTCAGGGTCTTGACACCTTAAGCCTCTACCTTTTGTACCATCAGGACCTGAGGCATCACCTCATCCTACACACACACACACACACACACACACACACACACACACACACACACACACACACACACACACACACACACACA
>JBAMIG010000016.1:16367413-16388226 GCA_037177335.1 Kiunga ballochi | reverse complement strand
GGTTGGGGTGTTATAGACACTGTTAGGGTGTTTTTTGTGTCAGCATATATAAAAGCACACACACACACACACACACACACACACACACACACACACACACACACAGAGTAAAAGCTTTCCCCGACTTTTATACGGGGGCTCATGCAGCAGATGTGGGGTCAGCGCTGCAGGGCCTTACACAAGGCCTAACTGAGCCGAGCTGATCTTTTACAGCATTAAAGCCTGATCCTGGATCATTGTTGTATTGTTTAATTAGTAATCTATTAAAGCAGAAATTAAAGGTTGAACAGGTTTGTCTTAATGAGATTAAAGAAAAGACTTTGTTTCGATGCAGCAGGTATTGTTCATGTGAAAAGAAGACCGAGACAGATGGGAGTTTGAGTGTTTATCCTTAATTTACTTATTTCCTGTGATACTTTAAAGATCAAATTGCTTTAAACTTCCCAAATCCAGCATAGTTCACCACTCTATAAATAACTTCATCAGTTTCTAGGATATCCAGAAATACACAGATTAATTAAAGGTAAGGTTGATTTAGTAGAAGAATAGCATATTTATGTGCAAATGACCCTAATAATGTAATCTATCTCATGTTTTCCCGTGTATTTCAGTCTCTGTGGTAAAAAAAAATGCAGTTACATAACTCCAAGCATTCACTCAACTGTATAATCTGCTGATTTCCAAAACCTCCTTTAATCTACATCTTATCTGCAGTCTGTAGGTGGCAGGGGAAAGGCTTCATTGTGTCTGACTCAGGCAACAAGGCATTTAGGATCCAGCTACTGCAGAGCTGAGGGAAAGACAGCAAGCTGATGCAGCCAATTAGAGTCTAATCCAGAGATGAAGCATTGTCTCAGGAAGATAACAGAGCTGCTAAGTGGCACTGCTAATGACAAGGGGGAGGTGAAGATTGCTGCTGGATAATGCTGAACACCGTGTCTCACTGGAACAGGAAATAAAAATAAATTATGGTTGGTCAAAACAGATTAATCAAAAGGACCAAAGAAGTGTCACCTGTTATGTTATGAAGTTGTAACCTCTTTTGGTCGGCCAAGTCTCAAGAAATAAGTGTGTTTTCAATGGATGTCCGGAGCATGTGAGCATAGTAGTAATAATAATAATCATTTTTTATAATAATAACAACAACAACAATAATAATAATAATAATAATAATATTTTTAAATGAAAATAATAATAATAAAAGACGAGAAATTGATAGAATTTTTAGGTGCATTGGGTTCTCTTTATGTGATTGTCTATGGTATAAGACCACCACCCACTCTATGTTATTGATTGATATTGATTGTTAAGAACATTTATTGCATTTGATTTAAATCTAATTTTCAAAGAAAAACTGTTGCATAAAATTTTTTGGTAGACTTAAAAATATTAATTCACCATTTATGTCCATTTATTTTGTACATTTTATGCTGAGAATGATGAAGATTCACATAATAAAGGAATCATTTTTTTCATTAAAACAGAAAACTCAACTTTGATATTTCATAATACACAATCAAAAACAAACTTGTCACTTTATTGACCAAATGTTTTTTGTTTAGATTTTTTCAGCTGATGTTGGATTGTGTTTGTCGTTTTAGAGCTTTGGTCCCAGAACTGCCTTTAAACTAAAGCGGAAACAGCCTGTGTATGAGTGAAAAAGTGGGGAAAGGGTGAGAATAAAACTCCATCTAAAGCAGATCTATATAAAGAACGAGCCTTAAGTTTAGCAGTGCATAAACTGAACCAACAAAACACATAAAAAAAACAACTCAGATGTTACAATAAAACCAGTAGAGGGACAAAATGCACACCTTCTCAGTTTGCAACATCCCCATTAACCTACTTTAGACTTCTTCAGCATGGTATGCATCAATGAATGCAATTAGGAAGGATGTTGTGTGCAGTAGGATGTATCAATGCCATCCCAGTAGGATTTCTGGTGCCACAATTTACTGAATCGTTTCAGGAACAACGGCAACAATATGTTCAGAAAAAACAACAATAAAAAAAGATTTGTACGAGTCCTCATGCTTCTGTCCATTACAAGTAAGTTTTGTGCCATCAACACATATCTTTATACTATTAATGTAGTTCATTACTCAGAATTTACATATTCGTTTTGCATTACTTCAACTATTTACACAGACTGAAAACAGCATTGTTGGGACATTAACACAATAGAGTCCAGCATGACTTCTGTGATACATACCATTTCTGAGACATTTGACGTCACTTTATAGAGATGTATATGACATTACATGATCCTTTTCTTCAGCTTTTAAAAGACTCCACAAAGTGGAAGATCACACCACCATTTAACATATCACATAATAACAAATACTAAACATCTGTACAAATAAGTATTCATCTAATTACATTTTTTAAGGGACAAATAAAGACCTCATTTGAAAAATTGGACTATTTTCACTATTTTTTATGGGTTGGGCATACCTTTACTTTACTATGGTAAAGGTTAAACATGATATCTTTAAATGCATTTTAAACTTTTTGAAACTATGAAAATAAAAAGTATTTTTCTCAGGTGGAATTTAACAGTTTTACTGTCAGCTGACTGTAATCAATCACAATGTGAAAATACCCTCACCCTTAGTTTGTGTCATTCTTGTGCTGTTTTCTCCAGTCCTAAACCTCAAACATATCAGAAGGTGTGAAACAGTTTTTCCTCACATGAGAAAGAGACATTTTGGTATCTTTTTCTTTGTAGTGATTATGATGAGGGTCTCTAATTCCTCATATCAGTCTGTTATTGATAATTGCTGTGTTGTTGAATCCTTCCTTTGTTTCCAGCATATGGAGAATTATTCTGGTGCACATGTGCCTGAAATGACACACACATACATAATATGCACCCCTATATGTCTTTCTCCATCTGTGGATTATTCGCTTTCAATGCTGTCAATCACAATTCACAGCTTGCAGAACAAAACCCTTCTGAAAAGACGGAGAAACCTCCCTTTAAACATGTAACACAAGCTCGGTAATCATTGCTCAGAGTGCTTACAGGCACAGCACTGTACAATCAACTGAAATTTGTAGGAAAGGAAAGCCCTGGCACGGCCCGGGCCCCTGAGATCATGTCTGTTTTATTGGGGGATAAATGTTGCCATTGACATTGTGGAGGGAGGGGAATGGAGCTTTGCCTGCCTGGGTCTAATTGGCAGCATTAGCATCATCATTACAAAATTCCTGCTCCTCCCACTTTGCCTCCATTTGCTGCAGTTTGATTGGCTGGGCCGACATTCCAGCGCAATTTATGAGCTACCTCTGGGAGATTTTTCTTTCCTTCTGTCTGCCCTTTGCTATTTTTTCTAGGACCTAACAAGCATCAAAAGCTTGTGCATAAGATGCATGTATGCCTCATGCTCGCTCCATCTGCCAAAACAAAGGAGTTAAGAGCAAGGAAAGATTTCTAAATGCTGATCACAACTGATCAATCTAGAGTTAAAGAGTTGGTTTTCCACTTTAGATAAACGGCCAGACATGCAGAAAATGTGTGAAGAATGCATAAATGGTTTGCAGCACATGCGAGAGATTCAGAAACAAAAATACATTTGTGTTTTACAATAATCCTTGTGTGTAACATTAAGGAAGATCACTCTGTTTTAAGCCTTAGCCCCAAAATTTTGTTTTTCAAATTACAACTTTATAAAATAGTCATTAACATTTAATGCACGAGTGCTCCATCTCTGAAAATTATTAGCAATGTCATGATAACACATTAATAGACACCGTGCTCTTTTATAATATTATTGTATTATCTGCAGATGCAGATCAGCATCTGTTAATTGAAATATTTATTCATGACTGAATAATATAATAATGATAGCTATTAATCATAAAATAAAAATCATGGAAATAATTAAAGTCTGTTGATCAGATAGAACAAGTTCTTCAACTGAAAGTTAAATAGAAATCCTAAAACACAAATATTTTTTTCTTTAAAACGATACTGACGTCTCAAATAATCCAGAAAGAATAAATAGCTTTAGAGCTGCAATGTTTAGGGCCGGAGTGCTTAAAGAAAGAAATGTCTACATGTGTTAATACCTGCAGAATATAGAGAAATTCATTGTTTTAGTTGTGATACAAAACTTGGATTCCATTAATTATCCACCTTTTGGTTTTCAGTTTTTGCCACACAAGATAAACCTTTTTAGAAATGCATTTTACACCAGCAGCGTGTTGAATCTTGTGAAGCCTGGTGGTGAAGCTTCAGATGTGATTGCCAAACACTTTACACTTTAAAGCAAAAAAAAAAACAATGGCTTTACAGAGGCTTTGCACCCTAGATAGATTTTGCTTTATCTTCGTTTTAATTTAATCAGTGTCCGTAAAGGCAGCTCAAATTGTACCCAAAATTTCAAGTTATGATTTAAGTGTTTTTGGTTAATGATTCAGAAATTTAAACATTTAGAGTAAAAAATACAATATCAATCCCTGATTGGTGCATATTACTTCATCCATCCATCCATTATCAACCACTGTGTCCCTAACGGGGTCGCGGGGGGGCTGGAGCCTATGCATATTACTTCACACAGATGATAAATAAATTGCAATGACGACCATGCAAAATGAAGCTTTCAGGGTAATTACTAGCGCTTTAGGGGTTTTTGGTTCTCGACAAAGCAGCTGCACAATAAGCGGTAATTGTGTTTGAGGTCTGTGACTTCATTTCTACTACACTTTATGAGGACCAGCAGAATAAAGATACTTGTTGTAAATAAACAGATCTAAAGCAGAGTAGGGTAACACAAATTATAGAACAACAGATTGAAAAAAGGGCTTGCCTTTGTTGTCTACATGGGTTTCATTAACTAAAAAATAAATAAAAGTGGAGTGCCATGAAACCATACCATTACACACTGCAAAGTCTATTTACCTCGTCTAATCTTAGACTCTGCAGACATTCTTTTTTGTTCTAATAATGATTATTCATTTTGATCAGTTAAGCATATTGTAGCGGCTACAGTTCATTGCTGATTGCAAAACTGTCTCAAAGTGTGACAGATGGTTTTTGGTTTGACGATTGTTCAGGTGACTCTGTATTCACCCATTAAAGGATTACATTTAAGTCCGTTCCTCCACAGATTAAAGCCTCAAACATTCTGCCTGTTCATGTACGTCGCCCAACCTGTCCCACTGTGATTTATCTCATGATGCATCTGACCTGAAGTCAGTCCAATGAGGTAATTAGGACACAATCAAAGAATGAGCTCACCAGCCCAAAAATAGACAACCTACAAAGCAGATGTATAGCACCAGTGGCACAGCATTTTGTGTGATTTATGAAAAACATGAATAGCAGGAGATGAATAAATAATTTATTATTCCCACAATGAACTCACTGCAATAAGAAAATAAATTTAAAAGGTAAAAAAAAGAAGAAAAAAAGCATGTGCAATAATGATAACAGTTATCAGTCAGTCCTTGTAATATTTAAATATTGTGGTATTATTTCATCCAACACAATATTTAAATGTTGAAAATTGCCATGACCCCCATAGAAAATGGATGGATGGATATTTCATCTATTCATTTATATCCATTTTCTTCTGCTTATCCGAGGTCGGGTCGCGGGAGCAGCAGCCTAAGGAGGGAAACCCAGACTTCTCCCACAGGGACATGCCCGGAACACCTCACCAGGGAGGCGTCCAGGAGGCATCCTAACCAGAAGCCCGAGCCACCTCATCTGGCTCCTCTCCATCTGAGTCCCTCCCAGATGGCTGAGCTTCTCACCCTATCTCTAAGGGAGACACCGGCCACCCTGCGGAGGAAACTCTACCTGCCTGTACCCGGGATCTCACTCTTTCTGTCACGACCCACAGCTCATGACCATAGGTGAGGATGGGGACATAGAGCGACTGGTAAATTGACCCATGTCCGCATTACTGCAGACGCAGCACCAATCCGCCGGTCAATCTCACGCTCCATCCCCCCCCCACTCGTGAACAATACCCTGATACTTAAACTTCTCCACTTGGGGAAGGATCCTATCCCCCTCTCTTAGAGGGCACTCCACCCTTTTCTGGTTGAGATCCATGGTCTCAGACCATTGACGTGCTGATTGTCATCCCAGCCATTTCACACTTGACTGTAAGTGAGAGCTGGAGATTTGGACTAGATGAAGCCAATAGAACATCATCATCATCAAAGTATCAAAGAATTCTCTCCAGCGACCCACAACGTCCCGGGTCGAGGTCAGCAGCCTCCCATCCCCACCGTAGACAGTGTTCAGTCACCGGATGGTGGACCAGAATCTCCAAGTCATTACGATTCTTTGGGTCTATCCAACTTTCCTAACAACACCGGCAATGTTACAGTGTTTATGAAAAAATAACATATAATTTAAATCCAATGTTTAAAGCATATGTGTGTTGCTCTGTTAAAGTATGGAAAACAACGACACAAAGCCGGAGGCAACCTGTGAAAAATGCTGTCCATCTCATCACAAAAACAACAAGAATTGCACAGCTTGGAAATGACTTTTATGTCTGCTTCAATGAAACAGGGGAAATTTCAGGTAAAAGGGAGTGGAGCATGAGTCAATGAGAACATAGAGGGGAGGATGGATAGAAGATGGAGACCTAGTTACCTGGAGAGGATTAACCTGTCTGCTTCCAGCCTCTCCTGTCTACCTCAAACAATATATGATGCACCTATGTCACTATCGTGACTACACCCTTTACCTTTAACCTTTTTTCTTTGTAGATGACCTACTTGTTTCTTAATTTACTTTGAAAGTCATCAGCATTTCTTGCCACCTCCTTATATCGTATCTCATCTCTTACCTCCCTCTAACTATGAGTTGTAGATGATTTATTCTGCATATACAGTTTCTGGTTTGGCAGCTGTTCTGCATTATCTACCTGTTCAGTTAAGCAAAACAGCTTCTACGGTACGCTACATTTGTATCTGCGTTTCCTGACTCCTTTACGTCTAACACTATTATTAAAAGGCAGGGAAGGGCATCCCCTTCCTTTAATCGTCGAATTTAAATTTGATTGATGCTTTGAGATCTTATACCACAAGAACACACACACACAGAGCACACATTTCATAAGACACGCTCTTAACCTCAGATGTAGCCGCAAGGCAAGCAGATACTAGTTTGCGGGAGAAACCACGGCCAGACGCACACATAGAAACAGAGACAAACACTCCTATGAAAAGACAAGAGAGGCTGTGCGACGTTCCCATCATGTCACTGTATGACAACGCACAATAGGACAGGAAATAACAGCTGGATTACACACACCTTTATAGTGTATTGTGTCTGAACAAACACCTGACTGAAAATAGTAAGATAAATGGCAGAAGGGCTTTGTCAACAACACTGAATGTCTGATAGTTGCCCAACCGAGCATAAAACACTCATTCGTACTATTTTATCTGACTGAAATTTGAGTTAAGGTTAACTATAACTCGGATTGGATGGTGACTTCTAATTCCATGACACTTCTTTTGTGTCATTAAATGTTAAAATGAACAACATTATGATGGTCTGATTGACTTGACTTTTGAGACTTGTTTTCATTTTGATGTAAAACTTTAAAGCTGAGTGAAATCCTGTTTATTTTGTAGTCCTGATTTGTTAAATCCTTTGTTAAAACTCTAAACTGAAAACTAAACTAAAACTATCATCTGTTTAATAAAAATTTCTCTAAAATATTTTGCGTTAAAATTACCCTAAAAACATGGGTTTATGTTTCTGTGTCCTACCACACTCTTTAGCTTCAGAAAATACATTAGCACCTCTGTTGGGCTAATGGGAGCAGCTGAAGTTGCAACGTGGCGATTGACACCAATCCACCCATGAACTTCACGATTGATGCTGGATCAACTGAAGAGGCTGCTGATGATCCATGAAAGTCAGGCTTACCAGGATGCATATTACTCATATCTGATTGGGAGTTTCTTGTTTTTTTTTGGTGAGGGACATGATCTGTATACAGTATGAAGAATGAAAGAAAGAAAGCGGAGCAGCTAAAATATTTTTGTATAAAATCAAGGGTAATAAAAAGCTTCCGGATGTTCACTGATGTTGCTAACATAGCAACAACAAGAATCCATTAAAGTAAACTAAAGATGTATTCCTACAGAAATACACATTGTACTGCGTTAGCTTATCAGTTTAAGAAATTATATCTAGCTAATGGGAGTCATTTGTCTTTTAACCTGCTTTCATGAATGGATAGATGGATGGATGGATGCTAAATAAATAGCACTTTTTCAATATTCAGTAAATATTTCTTGTATTTTTTCTGTTTGGATTCTTGCTTTATGTCAGAGTAAATATATGGATGCAGATAGATAAATAAAGTATTTTTGTACTTTTTGTAAAGTTCCTTTTCCAAACCTGTTTTGTTACCAGACATATTTCTTTTCATATTTAGATTATTTCATATTCTAATCATTTTAGTTGCTATTATTCTTTTGTTGCTGGAAAAATTAAATAGGTAAATTATATCATTTGAAAGCCTTCTCAGATCTGCATTAATACATGGAGAAACTCCTTTCACACACTAACTACATAAAGATGTTCAAACTTTATTTACTGTATGCAAGACGAATCCAGAGTGTAGTTTCACTTAATTATTTTTCTGTTCTGTTCGAGTCTTTTGCAAGCAGAACATCTAAACGACAAACCTTGAAAAGCTCTTTAACAAACAATGAAATTAAATGAAAATATTACTTTGGCCAATGTTAATGAAACTGTCATAGACTGTTTCAGCCTGAAATGAGACATACAGCAGAACCACATACCTCATAACAGGTCAGAGGATTATATATTCAAAACATCCATGTCCTGCTCTCATACTCTAGGAGGATGATATAAACTCACCAAAACACATGCACACCACACACCATTATCTGGATCTTTCTCTGGTAGTTATTATAAATGATCATTTTGTGTATCTTGATCGGTTGCTTTTAGTATGCGGTTCCAGAATATAACCAGATGTGGTTCCTGTCATCAGTGGCAGCAGCCAGTGTTTTAACCAGACAAGATTATTACAGTGGTTGATCAAGGTGGGCCGAGGTAAAGGTCTACACATTACAAAAAGCTCAGCTTATGGTCTGTTTTTCTTCTGTTGTACAAATCAAGTTGTCCCACCACAAGTTGTTTAAACATTGAAGACTTCTTTTTTAAAGGTACAACAGATCAAATTAGCTCTTTTTATAAGTAACACGTGGTTGCCCCTTTAGGTCACTGCATGGAAAGACGCCATAAAGTAACAAACATTATAATTTACAATCAGTGTCCTTTGATTTTTGTTTGTTTTGGTCATAAGTCATTATTTGGAGCGCCAAGACTGGAAGGGCATTATAATGACTCCAAAAAGCAAAAATAACAGATACAAGCAAAACAGAAAGTTTCACCTTCAACATGTTTTCACTCTTTATTTTTGAAATAAAAAAATGTAAAACAAGATCAATGTGTTTAAACATTAAAAAAAATCAAGACAAACTTTCATTAAGCAGTAAAAACATTTTGAAATGCTTGCATTTCTAATTTTAAGTACAAAGTAAGCCTGTTAAGTAAAAATTAAGGTCACATTTCTTCTTCACAGCAGTTCGATGCCTCCTCTGCAGGCGACGTGTGTGTTATACTCTCAGTAGAGAAACCTACATGAGACTATAGAATATAAATAACTTAGATAAGTGGCAGCCACATCCCACATATTTCTCTATTCATGCAAGAAAACTGCTCATTTAAATAGTCACAGCTTGGATATATTTCTTTTTCTTTTTTAAATGTTGTACATCCCCTCTTCTCCATTTTTCAAATGATGTTTTGTTACGTGACAACAAGCATCCAACTCATCTGGCAGCCAACATAAGGACAGTGATGACAGCAGTAACTTAATGGGCAACCAAATCTTTTCCAAATCATCCCGTTTGACAAACCTACCGGGAGAAGTAAAAAAAATAACAGTGAAGCTGAACACCAAACCAGTAAGCCAAGTCATCAATCAGACTGTCAATTTGCCAACAAACCAACCAAACAGCCATCTGAACATGAAGTGACCACACCAGGCAGCCACACCTTGGGGATTGGTAGTGTGTGGCCTTTGACAATATCCACCACTTCATATTTGTCATTACAGTGCCACAGTGTACAATCAAACGATGAAGATTAATGGCAAGCAGATTATGTCTTTGTTTAACCCGTAAATAAGCCCAGTAAAGCCCAGCCCAAACAGCAGAGCCGTCACTGCGAGTGCGGGCCTACCTGTCAGGGAGAGCTACCGCCCACACCTTCCCCGTGTTCAGCATGATGACATAGCCTTTTGTTCTCCAAGTTGAATAGATACACAGTCAGTCACAGAAGCATAAATTCAAACAGTTAATATTTTGCAAACATGTCCACCCCAACTGTGTGAACTTGTAATTTGGTTCTGGATTTTAATTTAGCAACATTAATGAGTGAAAATCATTGCTCCAAACCTGCCGCTGTTGGTGTTTAGATAGTGTTCAGAATGGTGCTGCAACGCTAGACTTAATGTAGATTATCACACCTCTGCAGAACAAACTGACACAGCTTAAATTGCCTAAATCAGTAGGATAAAAGCTCAAAAGACATTGAGTTACCAAAGAATCCCATTTGGACTGTGACTCACTCATCCTTCAGTCATTTGTGTTGATTTACAGCAGATAATAATCAATTTATCACAGTTATCTAATGAGACAGCGTTCTGCTTGAAGGGCTTAGTTGCAGGCTCAGACAGGGGAAATAAACATGTCACGTGTGATCTCTCCTGCCTGTTAATGTTGCTGACAACATGCAGCATTTCACACATTCAGATTGTTCTGTCTCATAGCAGGTGTGGAATCCAGTGAGGCATGAGAAACCGTCTTTTGATGATGGTGCAGATGATTCGCCACCTTTCTGCTCTGTCAGTGAGTGAGGCGAGGTATGTGAGCTCAGTTGCTGTTTAAAGGAACGGTGATGTGCATCACATGTCTCTTTAGTTATGTTTGTAGTCATGTTTCAGGGAAATTAAAAGCTATGGGAGGTCTGGTCATGATTTTTACTTATTAGCTGCATGTGGAGATAAACTTTAATGGAGACTAAATTTAGAGTAAACATACAGAAAACCTGGTTTGGAAATAAACAAATGAGATCATACCAGCTCATTTAAATGGATGCAAACAAACCCAAAAAATACATATATGTATCAGGGCTTCCAAACTAATAAATCTATTCGTCTGATTAAGTACCGGATGGCTATGGATTATTTATGACTCATTACAAAATTAACCCATAAGAAAAGGACAGTTGTGCTTTGTCTATAAGTTTGTGTTGTGTCTGTGCTATTGATTACCATGGCAATATTTACAAGCATGGCTACCATAGTGTTTTAACTGGGAGTTTGCTGAAGTATAAAACTTAATTATCAATATAAAAGTCTATGCTTTGTAACATTTCACATTATTTCCCAAAATTCTACTCTCAGCAACAGGAAGACATAGTCTTTTAGTCTATTTGCAGCATAATTAACATGACTCAGCAACATCTTAGGTTTAACAGCAACATAGAAATGCAAAATTAAGGGTCAAATTTGGATTGATTATGTTTCTCTGAATCTTATCTAGCTTCATCCTTTCTGTTAATATTCTTCACCCATGTAAAGCAAACGTCCCTGTCTGTTACCAGGAAATCCGTGTAAACTTAGAGGTCTCTGATGGGTCATTTTCAATAATTAAACGTCTGTGTTGTTTGCATCTGGTTTTTTTCCACTACTGAAGTTTTTCACTGCAGAAACAGCAACCAAGAGTCCTCCCAGATTTCTTTAACACTTAAATGCTTTTGAAGAAGTAAGCAGTGGCATTAAGAAAATAATCCGACACGCTTTGCAGTTATGGTGACAGACACACAAGTGCGAGAGTCTACTGCTAGTATTAGCATGTATTAATTTATAATTCCCAAACATATCATTAAACACTAAATCACACTAAGTATGCTATTGACATCAATACTTCATCTATTGTCTAATTAATTTTAACATTATTGCTAATAAACTGCCAATATGAGGGAATTTTTACCCAACTAGAAAGCTCTAAGCAGCTGACTGGCTCAGGCGTGCACCAGGGTATGGTACAGTGCTACAGGTCAACCTTTGCTGGAGCTTTTTATGTGAAGTTTGCATGATCAGGCTGCTTTTGTACTCCATTGACTTCCTTACACGGTCCCAGAACATGCATGCTATTATTGTTTGGTGTCTTATGAGTCTTCCTTGGAGTGAATGGTTGTTTTCCCCTTTGTGTTGATCTTGTGATGACCTCTCCAGAACGTGTCTTGTCTCTTGACTTAGCCATTGTGAAGTCCTTTATAATGTTGCATTGGAATAAGTGGGAATAGAAAATGAATTAATAGACCGGAGCAGCTTGTGTGTCGTGAAAAAAATTAGCTCAACAAATGACAAAACTGTAAAATATTAGCATTGTGCAACAAATCAGCTCCACCGTTTAGCCCTTATCTTTGGATTAAGTTTAAATAACTTATGTAAACTTTTTTTAAAAAAAGAAATACTATGCACAACAATTAGATTGATAATTAAAGGTTTTTCTATTTTATTTGATGGAGTCATATTTACTGCTGCAACTTCTGATACTGGTTGCACTTTTTTGTTTTTTTGTTTCTTTTTTTGTCACAAAAATAGATATAAATGCTGGTGAATAGTTTCACCTATGTTGCCCTTCTTGCCCTCTCCCTTTAGGTTGCACTAAATCCAAAGATACACCAGAGATCCCTTTATGCATTCTCCATGAGTGGAGGTGTGAGGCTACGAGTGTGTGCAGCCTAACTGCCCCCCCTGAGACCCATGAACGAGGGGAGTCTTTGCCTGTCAATTACCCCCAAGGAGTCTGAAAACCTAAGCATTTCAGATGCAGAGAACATACACATGCATGCACCCATCTGGCAGAGAAGCTGTGGCATCATGGATATGTATGACACATGCATACACACAATCGCACATCCAGACAGCTGTGATTTCCCCAGGTAGCTACTCTAAGCCTGCAAGGAGGATTTGACAGAGACCTCGTTTAACACAGATGTCAAAACGAAAGTGGTGCAGCACAGTGGGTGGGGGATAAAGTTGATTTTTGACAGAGATGTTCGTCTTGTGTTGCTTTGATTGACAAGAAGACAAGCTCTCTGTTTAACCCTCGATGTCTCAAAGAGCATTTCCTGAATGATCAAGTGGTAGTACAACTCAATTTAAACAGCTGTTCACATTCAGGAGGTTTTCTGGGGTCAAAAAGGGTTCTGCATTTAAATTTACCACAGCTTTTCGGTGAGTTGCTAGCTTGGCAGGTTAGAGTATAAGTTTTACATTGCAACTGTGACTCTGGGGATGCTGATCAATTTTGTTAAACATGAAATATTTAACAGTCAGTGAAAGCTCGTTGTGGGTTAATATGATATTTAAAGTGTTACGCAGAGAAAACGCAGGGCTATTGTCAGTATTAATATAGTATTTGTCAATACAATCATTCACACATCTGGTAATTTTTCTCATGTTTCGTATAAATTTTCATCTTTAAGATTTAACTGTTTCTCCAAAAGTTGACCATAATAAAATATGTAAAAATTATTTTGAGCATTTTACGTGAAAGCAGATTAGGAGAGGCCGGTATTACCAAATGCAGACATTTAAAATATATATTAATATAAATATTTGTACCAAATGTAAAGCTCTCAATGCAAAAAACAAGTTAATGAGGTTTAGAGTCAGATTGCCTCGCTGTTTATTTATAATACACACCTTACTGGAAACAACGTTCACCTTCAGGAAAGTTTAAAGAATTCGAAAAAGAAAGAGCCTAGAATAAAATTAAATTACAGTTAAATAATTTATATATCAGTTACAGTGTGTAGGTAAATAAATAAATAAAAGCAAATATATAACTAAGGAAACTTGGCTAAAATAGGAACCAACAGGCAGAAGAACGAACATGAATGTCAGCAATAAACCTCCTTTTGCAGAGATAGAAATAAACAAAAGCCAGAACTGCAACAGCAGACATCCAGAGGTCAGAGGTTCCAGCTTGGTAGGAGATTAAAAGAAACAAAAATGTGGATACACACACTAATTATCAGTGGGGATGCTGCAGTCAGGGGCTACAATAGTGGGCAAAAGTGTACTTATTCTTAACAAAAAAGCATAAAAAAGATAAAAACATAAAGAGATGCGATTGACCTGTTTGGTTGGAACATAATAAATAAGCATTATAACCTTGTTATCACAAGGAAACTACCAACATAAGATACCGTTTAATGTCATTCTATTATGTTGTCATAGAGATTTGTTTGTCCCCTGGGAGGAAGGAAAGCACTATAGGTTAAGCAAACTATTACTGGACAGAAGGAAAGATTGAGTTTGTTTAGAAAGACTAAAAACCGGTTTAAATCCATCACTTTTGGTATAAAAAAAGCAAAAAACTTGAGCAGGCAAAGGGAAAAACTTTACTGTAACATTAGAAAAAGGATAGAATTTCTAATTTGGAAAAATGCACCTGGTTTAAGGAAGAGGAGAACTATTTGGTTTGTTATCAGTGAATAGTTGAGGAGTTTAGGGTATATAATTTAAGCAATACTAAACTATTACAGGGAGACTTGTTGCTATTTCTTGCAAACTTTTACACGTATTACAAGATATGCAACTATGGTTCCATTAAATAAGAAAAAACTGCCTGAAAGATTTGTCTTTGCGGCTTTGTAGAATATGCAGACGCTGCCTCGGGGAAACTTTTTGACCTGTTACCTACATGGCCTGAAGCACTATGGAGAACTCCACCTTAATGAACTCTGACTGTCTGGAGCGTGGGACGCATGAGAAATACCAAAAAGAAAAGCAAACTTGCAGATGTAATCTCCTCCTCCGAACCCATCGGCTGCTTTTTGGTTACACTTGTAAACCTACAACGTGTGCAGGAGAGGAACTCAACCCCTCAGGAGGGAAAGACAATCAGACAATGATTGGCAGCAGCTTAACAAAGCACCTGTCTGACAAAGACAGATACACAAAGCACACATAAACATGCAAACAAACAGCAGAACCTGTCCCATTCCCTGCCTCCACAAATGAGGCAGAAAGATAAGAAATCTTAAACTCACTGCTGCCCATCCAAATTGGTGTAAGCGGAGGAAAGGCGAGAAAGCTGCATAACACTGCAGCAAAATGAGCACGGGACATTATGCAGAGGCAAACGGTAAGCGATGCTGGAGCAGAAGATGTGGTGACATCAGATTTAAAGCCCAGACATGGGGCTTGTTACCAGGAGGCTCTATTAGGTTTGCCTCCTGCCCTCTTCTTCATTCTCCTTTGTCCTCCTCACCTCTCCCAGCAGACCTAAATTGGCTTGGAGAACTCCACCTGACTCCCCTCCCAACCTGCACCACTCATGTATATGCATCCCAAATCCCCTCTAGACACGGGCAGATAGGCAAGCCAGGCATAACACTAGGTTCACCTAACAAAAGCAATTTGCTACGATAGGCCATTTGGGTCAAGTACCCATTCGTGTTCCTTCTCAATTGTTTTAATCAGGCAAAGAGAGGAGGGAAGAATGGGCTCAGAGGTACCTGAAGGCACCTTTCCCCCTGGCCATTATCCTCTGGTGGGTGAATCTGGAAAGTGGCAGTGAGGAGGCTGGACATGACAGTCCATCAGTTAGACAAGTCAATTAAAGCAGCCTTGAAGTTTTTAAGGGTGTAAGATGTAAATGCATGGATATATGTTTGCAGAGAAATGATGGGACAAGTTGACATCAGACATGTTAAGGTGAATGCAAAGAGGAGAAAAAAACTTGTTTCATGTAAAGTCTGACATCTGGTATTAAAGTTTTTAAATCTATATGCACCAGAAACAGGTTCACACTGGAGAGTTTTACATGCCCTGCAACAGACTGTAGATCTGTCCAGGATGCACCCTGCTTGGTAACTGCTGGGACAACTCCAGTTCCCTGAAAGCCTGAAATGAATGAGGTGGTGTGGAAAATGAAGAAAGATGTTCCTATCCTGCAATCATTATTAGATTAGTAACCATATTAATAAACATGCACAAAAAAATCTCATAAAAAAACACACAACCCAATGAATCAAACAGTCCAACAGTTTATCATTTGTTTATCAAAGGGCATATTTTATATTTTATATTTTAAATCTTATTAACTTCAAATGATAAATGTGTCTTCAACAGCATGCATTCAGTTTTACATCTATTAAATCAGGAGGCCTATAGCTGTAAATCAAGATAACATCTGTTCTGCCTAAATGCAGAGCTGATAAATAGTTAAACTGGATGTGAAGTGAAATGTGAAAAGTTTAGAGTGGTGATGCATTTTACCATCTTTTCCAACGCAATGAGTGGCATTTGTTTGATTAAACAACAGCTGCAGAAGAAAAGAAACAAGATGCAGGTAGACTCTTCAGATAAAAACACTGATATCAAGAGGCAACTACATACCCAGAGTTTACTTTTACTACAATTAAATGTTTGGTATATAAAAACCCACAGATGTGTAGCTACAGACATTTGGCGGCAGCTGTCACAAGATAATTTGCTGCTAAAAGCAACCTCTCAAGATGTTGAAATACCTGCATGAGAAGTACAGTAATATTTTGACAACCACACTGGTTTGAAAAAACAAAATTCCTTCTTAGCATAGCATTAAGATAACGTACTTTATTTTTCTGTAACATGCCCTAAAACACACAGATGTGTTGTGTCTTTATGTCTGCTGTCTGTATTATTATCTCAATCATCTTTATGAACAAGTTCTTTGCTTGTTTTGTTTTTTAAAGAAACCTCAAAAACATACCTAAAACTTATCTGACTCTAAATCACTGGTTTACTGGTATCACTGGTACATAGCCTTTAAACATCTGTACAGAGTGAGCACCTCACCTGGACAGTGTTATAAGGTATGGTGAGAAAGATTGAGAGAGAAAAGCTAGTTGATCATTCAGTGGAAACTGAGTCTTTGGACTTAAAAACATCACATATATATAATTTTAAAAAGAAATATCAAACATTTATTATAAATTACACACACAGGATGATGCATTAAGTTAACTTGGTGCTATTTGACAGGACCAGTAGCGACTGGTGAATGACTCATTAGGAAGTTGTAAACAGCAGGCGTCTGTCATGCGTATCCGTCAGAACGCAGAAATGTCACGAACCAACTCATCCAAGAATGTGGAGGATTTGTTTAGTGCCTCTAGACTGTATCGGTTTCAGTACTTGGTGTCATCAACTGTAACATTATTTCCCGTGGCACAACCATGAGTCACATTTGTGTTGTCTTAAGAAAGGTCTTTCCCCTGATATTATTATTATTATTATTATTATTAACAATATTATTAACATTATTGGTATTATTAACATAACTATTAATACTATGCTGTTAAATCAATAGAATTCCCAGGAGTACAGTACTAAATGTTAAATTTATTTACTTGTTGTATTATTGACATTGTTTTCTAGTGAAGCGGGCCACATCTGTTTCTGGATGTGGGCTCTGAACAAAAACTTCCTCCATTCATTATAACTTTCTCAATATTCCCAAGATACACAAGACATGTATGTGGGATTTCATTTCCTAATACAATTCTTACAATGCCGTGTCCAGACGCGTTGGGGACACCCTGTGCTTAGCCTGGACCAGAGTGTCATGGTTTGGACTTTTTGTTTAGACTTTAGTTCTTGTTTTCTGTTTATTTTGTCATTTTATTTGTGTTTCCTGTTTTGTTTTTTTTTTGTTTTTTTTTTACTGTTTCATAAATTCACCTGGTTTAATTTAGTTTATCCATTTAACTCATTTTGTTCTGTTTTCTGTGTATTTATATGTCTTGGTTTTTAGTTTCAGTTGTCAGATTATTCTGTTTGTTAATCTTGTTCTCTACTCAATCTTTACTGTGACATAGAACTTTTGTCCAATCACATCTGCCTCTTGCTTCTGTATGTATGCCCAAAATTATTCTCCCTCTTATGTATTAAATATTGTTTAGCATTTTTTTCTTTTAAAGTTCACAATAGCTTTTTTAGTCAAGTACTGACTAGTTTAATGACAATGATGATTTAGTAAGGATTTACAGGTAATCTGTGAAATTTATATCAGGAACATGTTACTACAGAATAAATGTATGCAGTTATTTATTGTAACATTGTCTTATTTCATCACTTATTTCACAATCACATTTACTGAACATAAAAAATAAAACAGGAAGTTTTATGATTTAGGATCAATTTTAGGATTGCAAGAAACTTGTCATTTAAATAAAACACAATTTAAACCAGCAGACAGACATTAATTGATTCCACACAACCAGTGGCAATGTTCTCCACCAGCTCCACATTTTGTCCCTCTGAACTGGACTCTACCTGCCTGCCTGCACAACACCTCTGTAGCAGAAGGAAGGGGTGCAGAGATATTTCTACTCTGTGCAGAGATGTAAAATAACACACCTCAATACAAATAAACCCACTTTTTTTTAAACCGTAAACGTAATAAACACATACAGAAACATTTAAGCCACAACTAAATTCTGCATCATTACACACAATCACAAAGATTTTACTGGTGTCAAATGAGCTTTGTGCAAAGTTTTTCAGTATTTATTCGCCTCTTCTGACATGCCCAGGCTATCACCTCCACTATTTAAATGCATTCATGTGGTTCAGCGCATGCAGCGCAACAAAATGGACATTCATAAAACATTTACCAGCATGCTACTTACACCGTCCTTCACAAGGTCAACACAAGAAGGGTGTTAGATATCCCTATGAATCTTTTAAAGTGGAAATAATGCAAGCTGTCCATCAGGCAGACTTTTACTCACATTTTTCTTTAGAAGGATTAAGGTAGTTAAACATTTCTTTTGTACTTTACCATCATAAAATGACATAATCTAGCATTTCTGCTCATGGGTCAAATTAAAAAAATTCATTTAAACTTTATTTACTTCACAGCAATGTTGTCTCAGGGTTACAAACACATTTTTTGAGCCAATTCATAATAAATAAATAGCCCAATTAAAGAAAAATGTCTTTTTATGGGATTATAGAGCCATTGTTTGGTCATATGGGATTACCTAAATCATTTAAAAAGCCATTTAATCTCTTTTTTCTTTCTTTTATGTGAATCCTGGCTCAGATTTTCTATTTTAATGTTAATAATTACAGCTTATTGACAGTCAGCATCTAAATCTTCTCAGGGCTTAAAAATCCCATTGTAAACATAATTTTCTGTCTCTTTCCCTTCATGTTAAACGTGGATTTAACAGGTGAAATCAAAAGGAAACGGAGGCTTTCACCTGGATTCAGGGAGTCTTTTGATTCCATGAGAACAGCGTGTTGTTTTTGTACTCTCTGTGTGGATACAACAAACAGACATAGTGCGTAAAAAAGCCCAGCTTTCTGGCAGGAGCAGAGTGTGTGAACAGTGCGTTTTGTTTTGACTATCCCCATGAGAGAATTGTTGCTCTGCCTGTGAGGCTGCTCATGTGTGTTGATGGAGGCAGGTTAAGAGTGTCAGTCTTGCATCACGCCGACGCCCTGCCTTAACTGTTATTACTGCAGCTTTTCAAATGCTCCACTGACACTTTGACACTTCATTTGTGCCGGGATGTGCATTTGTGTGCATCTGTGTGTTAATGCGCGTTCTTTGTATGCACATGCCTCTTTTCCTGCATGATTGTGGTTTGTCATAGTGCGCTCTCTGTGTGGTGTGTGTGTAGGATTGAGAGCCTGGTCTTGTCAGTGTGACTGTGACAAACAGGCGAAACATTTGACTTGAGGCTCTAATACCAAAGAGTGAATCCTCCATTGTTTTTGTGCAGCTGGGATTAAGCAGCCATTCGAAGGCACTGACTCCTACTAAAGTGTTTTGGAAGTTATTACTAGCCTGTTGAAGCAAGTTGTTGTTGTTGGACTCCATATGAGCTTTGTGGAATCAAACATTTAAAGAAGGAGTAGATTTATAAGAGGTTGCTAATAATTCACCTGTGATCAGCTTATTCTGTTATTTTGTCTGACTTTTGTGTTATCAGTAATTCAATGAAACATGGTGGAAAACACAGAATGATTTATCTGACAGTATTTTCTCCTGATTCTCCAGTTAGTCTTTAATTAATCCTCTTATGAATCACATGATATCTGTAAACCTAAATGTGTGCCTTCATACTGGTTTCCATTGTGTAGCTAACTAAACATATGAGTCATTTACAGTTGATTAAAAGATTTAGATAATAAAATAATTTAAAATCCAGCATAAAACGAGTGGCAAATTGCATACTGCACCACATCAACATCATAAAATGACATCACAGTAAAAATCTACTTCTAGATTATACAAATGAGCATCAACATTAAATCCTTAAAAACACATTTACAAGTGCAAACCCGCCATAAAAATAAAGTATTATCCAAGATTTTCGAGAACAGCAGTGGGATTTGGAATAAATAAGCGTTTTAATTTATTCCTATTACATAAATAGGAGTCCACAGATTATTCCACTACTTTGAAGCAGATGTTCAGCTAGTTCCAACATCCTGACCTTCCGCTAGAGATCTCAAATCCAGTCCTCAAGGACCGGTGTCCTGGAGGAATTGAAAGTTTCCCAGCTGAAACGTACCTGTTTCATATTAAAGTTATGCACAAGTCAGTTAATGAGCCATTCACTTGAATCAAGTGTTGCAGTGTAATCAGTCCAGCGTGTCCTGGGTCTCCCCCGGGGTCTCCTCCCACAGGGACGTGCCTGGAACACCTCACCAGGG